>BLSH010473573.1:1199498-1210572 GCA_018402905.1 Glandirana rugosa | reverse complement strand
AAAATTTCGCGGGGGCGCACGAGGTTTCTTTTGCGTACGTAGTATGTACACTCTATAGCGGTGCTAGAAGTCTCGCTCTCGTTATTAATGGTCGTTTTTTGGATGAGACGTTGAGATTTGACCATTGGTAATTGTAAAAAATTTCACAGCGAATACCTCTAAAAATTGGTGGATGCATGGGTGCCTGCAGTATACTGCAGGAACCCAAACTCATCGACGTCCGTGGTAAGTCTATGGTAAAAAAAGTCGTCTGCTAAGACACAGACTATTTTCCCCAGAATCGCCACCTAAGCGGCGCTCTAGTGAAAATAGTCGGCGCCCTCTCCACGGAGGGGGCGGTGAAAGGTCAGTAGAGGCTTAAATATGAGATCTGGGGCCAAAAAGTCCTCAAATCTCATATTTACACTAAAATGCAAAAAAAAAAAAAATCCGAAAAAATGACAGGCAAAAAAAAAAAACGGGCCCTTAAGACTATTGGGTGGACGTGACTTCTGCCGTCATTTCCACCCCGCCATGTTATGGAGCCGAGTGAACAGCTTCAGCGGTTCCAGTAAGTGGCGGAGATGACTGGAAAGTGGCGGGGGAGGCACCTCTCCCGCGGCTGATAAAAGTGATCTCGCGGCGAATCCACCGCTAAGACCCCTTTTATCAGACACAGAATCGTCTGCTGAAAAAAATGGTATCTGAATGGTGCCTGCAGCTACTCAAACCCAAGGACGTCATATGACGTCCGTGGGTACGTAGGTGGTTAAAAATCTCCATAAGCGACACTTTAAAAAATGTTAATGGTTACCAGTTTAGAGTTGCAGAGTAGGTTTTTTGCTGGTAATTATTGCTCTCGCTCTGAAGATCGTGGCGATATCTCACATGTATGATGCATGCGTTTTCTTTGGAGCACGCGGGGGCGCTTTAAAAAAAAATTAAACATCTCTTGTGACAGTAACAGGCAGTGACAGGTACTCTTTATGGAGGGATCTGAGGTCTAAAAGACCACAAATCCCTCCTTTGCACTTAAAAGTATTCAAAACGCCAAAAACGGTGTCTTCAAATACTGTGGATTTTTTTAAATTGGCGACATTGGCAGCCGATTAAACTGGAAGTGACGTTGTGATGTTGCTTCCGAGTTACTACATCGGAGACCCGATCAAAGCTGAATCCAGCGTTGTTCGGGACTCCAACCACCCCCCACTCCTTGTGATAATGGCCGAGCTGCTGCTTGCCCACATCGGTTGTTATCACCAGAAAGCCAACCGGCAGCTGTAAAAAATGGTACCAGGCTGCAGGCTTCACCCCGGTACAGCCACTTCCTCAAAATGACGCACAGGTACGTTGTTTCGCTTGAAGTGGTTAAAGTGTCACTAAACCCACAACAGTAAAATCAGTCTGTGTGTAGTAAAGCATGCTTGTTATACTCACTGTTGAACCTGAGGGGTTAATCCTCTGCACTGTGTAAAAAGGCTTTTTGATCCTGGCTTTTCTGGTCCTCCCCTTCTTCCGCTGTCCCCATTCCATCTCCTGATAGAACAGAGCCTTTGAGGCACTCTACATATGCCCAGTTTGATGTGTATTGCATTTTTTTCTTCGGAGGGTGCATGTGATCAGCACAGGGCCAATCAGCACTGTACAGACTGAGGATCAGGGGTCCTGCAGCCTCATAAGACAGTTAGAGGAGAATGAAAACTCCTCCTACAAGCTTTAGTCAATGCTTGGCCGGACACTGATAGAAGTCACAAGACTGCAACAGTATATACGAAAATATGAGAAAGGGTATTTAGCAGTTTATATTTACTAAAATAATTGCATTTCCATGTTTTGTGTACTGTGGGAGACCAGATATAGTGAATGTGGGGCCCTGGGTTTATTAATACTTTAAGTCACTGATTTTTTTTCAGATGTCTACACTAAGATGCAAGTAAAGTTTTAGGCACCACCTACAATAGGAATTTCAATATTCGTAAGATAAGACCTAAGGGCTGAATACTTTTAAAGGGATGCTGGCATACAACTTACCTTGTTAGAATACTGAAAGTGCACCAGGTGATTATAGTGCAGACATTCTCATTCAGGAATCAATTTTGAAAGGATATAATGAAATAAATAGCTTTTTCTTCAAAACAGAACTAAATCCTTGCAATATACATACTGTATGTATATAACCCAGGAGGGACTGCCTTTTCCCAACAAAAGTGGAGATATACTTTAAGTACTAAGATGATTCTTACAATCACCAATCAGATTTAAACCTGCGCTGAAAATTTGAATGTGATTGGTGATACAGGAAGAAGAGAAAGAGAGAGGAAGTTATAAAATATACAGGTATGGTTTAAAATGCAAGTTTGGGAGTATTTTGCTGAAACTGTGTATTTGTATTGTGTAAAATCATGGCATACCACAACAACGGGATCACACACCATGAATGTGTTTAACACCCAAAGACTCATCAGGCTTAACTGTGGTTTAGGAAGTAAACTCCCAGTGAACCTGTGTGAAGCTGCTTAACTACTTGAGTGTAATACTTCTTCATTACAAGGCCATTTTTCACTTTCCATTGCTGTGATAGTTTGACCAACAATGACTCAACCATTTAACACTGTACCCAAATTAATTTTACACCATTTTTGGAAAGATTTGGTGGCATTTAACCTCTTTAGATCTGCGATATAGACGATTGACGGCTACAGCGTGGATCTACTCTGCTGGGAGACCGTCAATAGAGGTCCTCCCCTTTGCTCACCCCCAGGCTCTCTCTGGCTACCTGTGTGAGTTTGCCCGCGGGTCAAAACTGGAAATTGGCCCGGGCAGGAGGGGGGTTTAAGTGCCCAGTAAACAAGTGGTTAATAAATGTTGGGTGTTTTCGTTTTGACTGGAAATATTTTTTTCTTTCTTTCACTAAACCATCACCTTCACCCCATAGGTAATCTCATTTTTTGCCACAACTTTTATGGTGGCCATTCATGTCTTGATAATTGATCATTTTCTTTTCCAATTGATATCTTCTAAAGGAATAATTAATCTATAGTCAGCAACCTATCCGATCGATATGCCCCACATGGAGAAGAGGATTTTGAACAATAGTTAAGATACAATCATAACTCGTGATCATAAATTATCAATCACATCTCTGTTTCTACCCTGTAATCTCATAATCTGATTGATTAAAATACAATCATTGCTTGAAAAAAGGAGCGCGATGCGTATGCTTGGAAACGCGTCGCATTCTAGTGACATCACCCCTCCTTGCCACCCGGCCACCTGTGCACCAATCCTCGGTATGGCTTCCCCACACTGTATGGCCATCTCTCCTGTCAAACGGCAATCCAGAGGGGATTGCAATGCTGAACAGAAACCAGAGCTGTGGAACGGAGACACTTGACTTGCTCACCCTACCATTGTTTGGGATGCTTAACCTACAGATGTGCCCTTTGATTTCTTCATACATACAGTTACCAATTGTATGACCTAATAAAGTACTTTTAACCCTTACACTTAGAGGCGTCTCTCCTCCTTGTATACTTTTAGCTCCGCTGGAATTTGACCTCTATTCCCACAAGGTGGCAGCCCTCAGTGTATGAACCATATCCTACCCTACACCCATGGACTTTTATATGGACTTTTTATTGGGTAATCTCATAGAGTTTTAAGAGTTTGCATCATTCACTTGCTTTATTTCATACACAAAGTATCGCACTGCTGTAGAATGATGCATAACAATCTGAAATTTTTGATTGAACCTGTTCTAAACTCAATATACTGTAAGTCAATCATAAGGGAAATTATGGCTATTCAATTGTTTGAGGATTTGATTGTATTGATAACATCAATACTGTACCGCAAACATGGCTTTATTTCAGCTGGAATGTGGTAGAAATTTGTTCACTCTTCTCTACCTGCTCACCACTGTCAATTGTATGCACAGAAGCCTGAGTCTGTGTTCTGTTTTTAGATTAGCCATTGATTCTCCTGAAGAAGTCATCAAAGAAGAAACCTAGGTCAAAATGCAGCAATCAGGAGTCTGTGGATATTTTAACAGTTTTATATGTTGTACAATTTGCAAGTGCAATAAACAGCTGCTTCTGTAAACTGGTTTGTCATCTGCACTATTCTATGCTTGCTACCTTACAGGATTGCTAAAAGCGTTTATTGGTTAAATCCAGAGAAAAGGTCAGGTGGATGCAAGTATTAGGAGAGTCATGTGAATACATGTATGCTGAAGGCCAGAACAATGCTTAGAGAAAAAGCTGTAAAGAAAAACAGATCTCTTTTCCTGTAAATATTCAATTGAGAGAAAGTAAAACTCTTGATTTTGTAACAGCATTCCATTTGTGGCAAAGAGAGACTTGGATTCCAATCTAAACTGACAATGTATTACCTGTGAGCTGTGGGTGGTTTGCAGTTATTGAATTCCATAAGGGGGATTATACCTCTGTGGGAATTTAATACTAACACATAACTTGATTACGACTTAGATCAGTGTCGTTTAACTGGTTGACTATGCTTACTGCTGGGAGTTTGGCTATAGTAATATTTGCCATGCTGTATAAATACAATAATCTTAAGGCAGCAACAGGGGTTCAATAAAGATGTCACAATAAAGGTACCCATAAATAAAGAATGAAAAGTGCTAAGTCTAAGGTACTAATAATATCAGTATAGAGTAGGATGAACTAATGTGTCTGGATTTGGTTTAGAGGATATTCTTCGAACCCACCATGATGTCTAAATATTGTGAACTTAGTTCCACACCGTACTGACATACATAGGGCACGAATCTTGAAAATGAATTCTGGCCCTTTTCAAGGCTAATAGACATGGAAGAGCACCAAACCTTTAAACTACATAGATAAACTGTTAGGTTAAAGTGGTTGTAAAGGCAGAAGGGTTTTGTTTATCTTAATGCATTCTATGCATTAAGATAAAAAAAAACCTTCTGTGGGCAGCAGCCCCCCTAACACTTACCTGAGCCCCCTCTCTCTCCCGCGATGTCCATGAATGCCTTGGCCATCCAGGACTCTCCTTCCTGATTGGCTGAGACACAGCAGCGACGCCATGGGCTCCCACTGCTGTCAATCAAACTCAGTCAGCCAATGAGGAGAGAGAGGTGGCGGGGCCTAGGTGCAGCTCTGTGTCTGAATGGACACACGGAGCTGCGGCTCAGCTCAGGTGCCCCCATTGTAAGCTGCTTGCTGTGGAGGCACTCAACAGGAGGGAGGGGCCAGGAGCACTGATGAGTGATCCAAGAAGAAGAGGATCCATGCTGCTCTTTGCAAAACCAACTGCACAAGGCAGGTAAGTATAACATATTTGTTATTTTAATTTAAAAAATGAGACTTTGCAATCACTTTAAGGTGTGTTATTTTTTTTTTTTTTGATACAGTGTGTTTCTTACAGAGAGTGTCAGCAACACTGTATTTTGACATCATATATTTTTGTGTAATAGGGTTTTTGTTCTTTTTTCTTTATTTTTTGGCTTAAATACAGCCGCAGCACCCTAGCCAGATTTATTATAACTTGAAAAAAGGGTTTTTTTTGGTAGTTTTATTTGTAACACCTTATTTTTTCTAGGAGTAAAAGGCTTTAATTCAATGGTGAATGTAGCAGCCATAACAGAACTGACAGCTATAGGAATATGTTCTCTGAAATAAAATAAAGCTAAATATAGTTTATAATATAGACCAAAGGTATGTGTTTGGTATAAATTGGCTTCCATCAGGAGTCCAGACTGTACATAAGTACCTGAACAGGCAACAAAATAAAAGAGACATGGTAGGTTTTGTCTTGCAGTAAAAATTAGAGCACATTATCTGAGAGATAATAACCAACACTATTGTTCAGTGGCTAGATAGTAATTAATCAGCTTGGTTTGATCTAATTTAAAAGGGAGAAATTAGGTCAGTTTTATCTTGCATGAAACATTAGAGGGTATTATCTTAGAGATAATAGCCACACATATTGTACAGTGGCTGGCTAGTATGTAAGCAGCTTAGTTAGGCCATAATGTAAGAGGGAGAGAGGAGGCAGGCTTTATCCTTAATTAAAAGTGATGGAGTATATATTTCACAGACAACAGCCACAAATATGGTGCAGCTGTTGAAAAATATTTGCGCAGCTTCTTTTGGCTGCAATGTAATGAAGAGGCAAGGCAGGCTTTATCTTAAAACAAACATAAGGGTGTATTATTTCAGAAAAACAATAGCTGCAGGAACATTATGTGTGCCACCTTTACAGTGCAAGAACACCAGAATAAGCCAGGAGATGTGTCAGGAGCTACCAGCAGGTAGGTGCATTTCTCACACACAGTCTTACCTGGCCTTGAGGAAGTAGCCTTGTATGCATACACAAGATTTGATGGGAAAGCCTAAATTCTGGGTTGTTTGGGAGACAACACAGACTGCCAATGCTCATATCAATTTTATTAGGCTTGTTCAAGTTAAATTAACTACTTCAGCCCGGAAGGTTTTACCCCCTTAATGACCATGACAATTTAAAAATATATATATATTTTTTTACTTTCTGCTATAAAACATATCCAATAACAAAAATGTAAAAAATCTAATGTCTTCATCAATTTAGGCCAATATTTATTCTGCTACATATTTTTGGTAAAAAAATCCCAATAAGCATGTATCGATTGCTTTGTGCAAAAGTTATAGCATCTAAAAAATAGGGGATATATTTATGGCATTTATATTTTTTACTAGTAATGGCAGCAATCAGCAACTTTTAGTGGGACTGCAACATTGAGGCGGACAGATCGGACACCTAACTGGCACTTTTAACCCTTTTTTGGGGACCAGTGACATTATTACAGTGATCAGTGCTAAAAATATGCACTGACACTGTATATATGACACTGGCAGGGAAGGGGTTAACATCAGGGGCAATCGTAGGGTTAAGTGTGTTCCCTGTTTGTGCTTTCTTACTGTGGGTGGGATGGGCTCACTGCATGGACACAGTGATCCATGTTCCTGATTAGCAGGAACACAAGATCACAGTGTCCACGAATGACAGAACAGGGGTCTACCTTGTTTAGATCAGCAGAAAGCCATTCTATCTCTGTGGGGAGTGATCGCAGGTGGCCAGCGGACATTGCATCCACCGAACTGGCTGATTGGCTCCCCCGTATCAGAGCGTGATCATGCCTCCAGCAGCGGCACACCCCAGTGGCTATTGCACAAAATCACGTACATGTGCACGATTTTACACAATAGAGCCAACCTGCCGCAGTATATATGCGGCAGGCAGTCGGCAAGTGGTTAAATGTACAGTGTTTATTTATTATCTGATTCACATGTTTTTTTTTTTTTAATGAAGATAGTGGTTTATGTGACATATGCAATATCTTTTATTTTGCATCTCATTTTATGATTTTTATTCTAAAATAGTAATATTTTTTTCAGTCTTTTATTCTAATGCTGAATACTAAATAGGGTATGTTCAGTCTGAACGGAAGGCGGAGTGTCACTTGTTTACTCACATTGAACATTGCTTTGCCTGTTGCAGTACATTACTGAATATGCAAAGTTCTATTTTACAATTAAAGAAAATGTACCGCGATTCGCAAACCAATTGAATTATCTGATACACTGTATTGTAAACAAAAGGAATTTTTTAAGAATTCAATTGCTTGGAAACTATTCCATGCACAAGTGATAATTTAGGAAGCAACAGAGAAAACAGCAATTTGTAGAACAATACAGTCACCTGCTGGGGATTAGAAGCATATGGTAGTCTCAGTGAATAAAATCAGCTGACCCATTTAAATGTGCAATGCTTTGTCAGAAGATTATAAAGATCTTGTTTCTAAATTCATTAATCTTCAGTGCAGCATCTACAAATGATGTGGTTAATCCTTTTGAGCAGAATAAAGAGTGACTTGATCTAATATCTTGCACAAAGAAAAAAAATACAACTTTTTTTTTTTTGCGAAACAACATGCTGCATAAAATTGTTGAAACATCTGAATGTATTACAACTCGCTCTGCATTCATTGGGGTTAAGGGAGAACTTTGCTGTGCCTTTTTCTATTTATAAGAGCACCATTATCAAAATCCAATTACAATATCAGCAAACATTAAGTTAACTTCCATGATGTTACTATAAGAATATACAAAGTGCAGTGCTAAAGATAATATCACCCTAACATGTATCCAAATTAAACATACAAATGGCTTAGGGGTTTAAAATGTGTGGTTGTGCTGATGTGACAAATATCCATACATTTCAAACAAAAAATCACTGTATTTTCTCTGATATACTGTATACATTTCCTATATTGTCAGTGCTACCTAGTGGCCATAATGTGTTTTTCTTGATTGAGGTATTTATGGAACAAAAAGCACATTGTATCCACTAGGTGGTGCTGACAATATATGAACTACATATATCAGAGAAAATACAGGGATTTTTGTTCTAAATGTTTGGATGTTTTCTCATCCATATAACAAATGTTTTATGCATTGACCCCCGCCCCCCCCCCCAAGTGTAAGCATAGTAGCTAATGCCAAGGGCTTGTCTGCACCATAACACATTTTTTTAAATTCTTTATTTATAGACTTCATACATGGCATTACAGGATCCTGAAAAGAAAACCGCAAGTATAGGACATGCAAGGAGATTGTCAAACATACAGATATTAAGCTATATAATTGAGTACTATGAAAGTGCAGAGTTGGTTATTGTATCATACTTTACAATGGCAATGAAGTTTGCTGTACTCCATTCAGTAGAATCTCATCTAGATGTCAATTTTTTTACCGCAATAAAAAGATAGGAGGGGGAAAAATTGGGGAAGACTGCAAAAAAAAATGAAAAAGGAAGAAAAAAAAGGGGGGGGTGGAGCAGATTGGTGAATAAATAAACAGGAGGGAAACCGCCAGGGGGCCCATTTAATCCAGAGAGTAAAGGATGGACTCCCCACAAAGGTTGACCCAGTACAGCTCCTCGTTCTGCTCCAGCCACCATAATACTTTTAAAAATATGAAGAATCTATTTTTTGTGCATTGGGGAGACCATCATGGTGCAGTATCAAAGATATGCGTTTCGTCACGTGACCGTGAACTAATTAGATGATTGTGTGCATGTTGGCATCCATCCAGGGATGCTCATCCTTAAGGGGACCTTCACTTTTAATATTGTTGCTGTATGTTTACCATCTAATGTACTGGATGTCACTAGTGCACTATATGTGTGAGTATTTCACTTTTTTTAAAAAATAAATGATATCTTTGATACTGCACCATGATGGTCTCCCCATTCTTTCCATAAATTTCTGTTGATGGGAGTCTCGCCATCTAAAAAGATTTTACACACCATAACAGTGGGGTTGAAGGCACTTGTGGATATTAACCCAATATCAGGGCTGTCATTTTTAGACCTTACCTTTATGTAGGTCTAATCATGAGGTAAGGGGCCAGAGTATGAGGTGGTGGTACTCTGTGGAATAAGATATTGTTTACAGCACTTTTTTCATGCAGGATTGTATTGAGGTTTTTGTAACACTATTTTTTATGCAAGACATTCTCTTTTATATCTCACTTTGAAGATTTCTGCACATAAGGACATTTATTGTGATTTTGGACTCACCTTTACATGTATTCATATATTTCACATTTGTTTTAGGATTATTCATTTTTTCAGTATGTTTCAGTATACAGTATCTCACAAAAGTGAGTACACCCCTTACATTTTTGTAAATATTTTATTATATCTTTTTATGTGACAACACTGAAGAAATGACACTTTGCTACAATGTAAAGTACAACTTTTACAACAATGTAAATTTGCTGTCCCCTCAAAATGACTCAACACACAGCCATTAATGTCTGAACCACTGGCAACAAAAGTGAGTACACCCCTAAGTGAAAATGTCCTAATTGAGCCCAAAGTGTCAATATTTTGTGTGGCCACCATTATTTTCCAGCACTGCCTTTACCCTCTTGGGCATGCAGTTCACCAGAGCTTCACATATTGCTACTAGAGTCCTCTTCCACTCCTTCATGACGACATCACAGAGCTGGTGGATGATATAGACCTTGCGCTCCTCCACCTTCCATTTGAGGATGCCCCACAGATGATCAATAGGGTTTAGGTCTGGACACATGCTTGGCCAGTCCATCACCTTTACCCTCAGTTCTTTAGCAAGGCAGTGGTTATCTTGGAGGTGTGTTTGATGTTGGAATACTGCCCTGCGGCCCTGTCTCTGAAGGGAGGGGATCATGCTCTGCTTCAATATGTCACAGTACATGCTGCCATTCATTGTTCCCTCAATGAACTGTAGCTCCCAGTGCCTGCAGCACTCATGCAGCCCCAGACCATGACACTCCCACCACCATGCTTGACTGTAGGCACACTTGTCTTTGTACTACTCACCAGGTTGCCACCACACAAGCTTGACACCATCTGAACCAAATAATTTAATTTTGGTCTCATCAGACCACAGGACATGGTTCCAGTAACCCATGTCCTTAGTCTGCTTGTCTTCAGCAAACTGTTTGCAGGCTTTCTTGTGCATCATCTTTAGAAGAGGCTTCCTTCTGGGACAACAGCCATGCAGACCAGTTTGATGCAGTGTGTGGCATATGGTCTGAGCACTGACAGGCTGACCCCCCACCCCTTCAACCTCTGGCAGCACTCATACACCTATTTCCCAAAGACAACCTCTGGATATGATGCTGAGCACTTGCACTCAACTTCTTTGGTCAACCATGGTGAGGCCTGTTCTGAGAGGAACCTGTGCTGTTAAACCGCTGTATGATCTTGGCCACCATGCTGCAGCTCAGTTTCAGGGTCTTGTCAATCTTCTTATAGCATAGGCCATCTGTATGTAGAGCAACAATTCTTTTTTCAGATCCTCAGAGATTTATTTGCCATGAGGTTCCATGTTGAACTTCCAGTGACCAGTATGAGTGAGTGAGAGCGATAACACCGAATTTAACACACCTGCTCCCCATTCACACCTGAGACCTTGTAACACTAATGAGTCACATGACACCGGGGAGGGAAAATGGCTAATTGGGGCCAATTTGGACATTTTCACTTAGGGGTGTACTCACTTTTGTTGCCAGCTATGTAGAGA
>BLSH010473573.1:1173548-1190002 GCA_018402905.1 Glandirana rugosa | reverse complement strand
CGAACCCGGACTTTTTTTGAAAAGTCCGGGTCCGGGTCCGGGTCCCGGACACCCCAAAGTTCGGTACGGACCCGAACTTTACAGTCCGGGTTCGCTCAACTCTAGTGGTAACCTTTGTTCAGCAGTGGGTAGGCCAGGTCCCATACAATTTTACCAGATGTGCCCATGTAGGCCAAGCACTCAGGGGGCTCGAGCTGGGAATCTCTTCCTTCGTATTTGCGGAATGCATAAAGATATCCCGTGACTCTCTCGCAAAGTTTATAAAATTTAATGCTGTAATTGGCCCTTTTGCTAGGAATATATTGCTTTATTCCTAGCCAGCCCTCAAAAGGGTACCATGGACTGATCCACACAAATATGCTAGAGTTCTGCAAATCATTGTGAAATGAAGTTTATCAGTGGGCAAATTTTATATAATTTGTCGTAATTTGGATGATTTCGGGGAGGGCACTGGGTGTTGAAATGAAGGAAGCACATAATCATTTTGTATCGGGACCTGGGCATTACAACATGGTAAATGGGCATGTGGTGGATGGGGTGGGTGGACCAATAGGCATGTCCTTCATTTCATTTGTTTTTTGTAAGCCCCATGTTTATGGTGAGGCCCATAAACACTTTAAATTCTTCCAAATGGGCGGGCAAATGATGATTGGGGGTTGTTAGAAATATATTGCTGGGCATATAAATTGGTCTGGTCCATGATAAATTGCAGCCAATCGACCGGCAAAAAATGATAAAAACAATCAATTTCTCTCAAATTTTGGGTCTTGGTCTGCACACCAGGCTGTGCGGTGAAAGGGGGAATATTTTCTGCTCCTGGGCCAGAAGGCAACCATGTTGGGTTGGCAAGACCATCTAGAAGATATGAAGCAGCCCTGGCTCTGGTGGGGACGTGACACTCCAGTGCTGGTACTTGGGCGAGATGCGGCAGCGCTGGTACTACTGGGCATTTCTTCCAGGAGCCTATCACTGGTGGCAGCGCTGGTACTGGGCCTGGGTACTTGTTCTTGGGGCCTATCTCTGGCAGCAGCTCTGGTACTGGGCCTTGGAACTTGTTCTTGGGGCCTATCGCTGGCGGCAGCTCTGGCACTGGGCCTGAGAATTTGATCCCGGTTGCTGATGGCAGCGCTGGTACTGGGCCTGGTTGCCAGGTTTCCAGAACGCCTTGCCCTTTTAGGAGGGACACATTCTTCCTCTGATTCATTTTCTGATTGGCTGCTGTCGATTGGTTTGAATGCAGAATTTGATTCCAAATCAGAATTGGAATTGGATTCTGATGAGAGCTCCCTGCTGCTCTCATCAGTCATGGAGAGGATCTGGAATGCCTCCTCACTAGTAAACACTCTTTTGGACATGGCTGGTCGATGGGTGGCAGATGACATTCATTGATGGGCTGTGTGATCGGCGGCAGGTGATGTTCACTGATGGGCTGTGTGATGGGTGGCAAGTAACATTTACTAATAGGTGATGATGGTCACTGACGGGTGATTGGCGATGGTCACTGATGGGTGACTGGCAGTTGTTACTGATGGGTGACTGGCGGTGGTCACTGATGGGTGACTGGTCACGGTCACTGATGGGTGACGGATGACTGGCGGTGTTCACTGATGGGTGACGGGTGTCTGGCAGTGGTCACTGATGGTTGACTGGTCACGGTCACTGATGGGTGATGGGTGACTGGCGGTGGTCACTAATGGGTGACTGGCGGTGGTTACTGATGGGTGATGGGTGACAGGCCAAAGGTGACTGGCGGTGGTTACTGATGGGTGGCAGGCCACGTCACAGATGGGTGACGGGTTTCTGGCAGTGGTCACTGATGGGTGACTGATCACAGTCATTGATCAGTGACTGGTGACTGGCGGAGGTCACTGATGGGTGGCGGGTGACTGGCGGTGGTCACTGATGGGTGATGGGTGACTGGCGGTGCTCTCTGATTGGTGACAGGCCACAGTCACCCACGGGTGACAGACGGTGGTCACTGATGATTGACAGGTGACATGCCCAATGGCTGTTCACCCCCGTCCGTGCCGGGAATGCGCGCGCCCGATCGCACGCATACCCGGTTTAAAGGGCCGACATCATATGGCGTCGGCCCAGAATGAGAGCCGCCCCACCGTTATTTGATGGTGGGCGGACGGCAAGTGGTCAAACAGCGCCAATGGATAAAGGTGATATACATGAATAAGAACACAAGGACAATTTTCCTTTTCAATAATTTATTCAACAAAAACATCAATAGATGTAATGGTGTACTGTCAAAAAAATAACTACAGTTTTGCTCATAAGTTTACATACCCTGGCAGAATTTATGATTTCTTGGCCTTTTTTCAGAGAATATGAATGATAACACAAAAACTTTTCTTTCACTCATGGTTAGTGTTTGCCTGAAGCCATTTATTATCAATCAACTGTGTTTACTCTTTTTAAATCATAATGACACCAGAAACTACTCAAATGACCCTGATCAAAAGTTTACATTTACAGTTTTACCCTAATTTTTAATACCGTGTATTGCCAACTTTAACATCAATGACAGCTTGAAGTCTTTTGTGGTATTTGTGGATGATGCTCTGTATCTTATCAGATGGTAAAGCTGCCCATTCCTCTTGGCAAAAAGCCTCCAGTTCCTGGAAATTCTTGGGCTATCTTGCATGAACTGCACATTTGAGATCTCCCCAGAGTGGCTCAATGATATTGAGGTCAGGAGACTGAGATGGCCACTCCAGAACCTTCACTTTATTCTGCCGTAGCCAATGACAGTTAGACTTGGCCTTTTTTGGATCATTGTCATGTTGGAATGTCCAAGTACATCCCATGCGCAGCTTCCTGGCTGATGAATGCAAATATTCCTCCAGTATTTTTTGATAATATACTGCATTCATCTTGCTATCAATTTTGACCAAATTTCCTGTGCCTTTGTAACTCACACATCCCTAAAACATCAGCGATCCACCTCCGTGTTTCACAGGCCTTGTTGACTCCTTTCCAAATGTAGCATTTATGGTTGTGGCCAAAAAGCTCAAATTTGGTCTCATCCCTCCAAATGACTTTATGCCAGAAGGTTTGAGGCTTGTCTCTGTGCTGTTTGGTATATTGTAAGCAGGATACTTTGTAGCATTTGCGTAGTAATGGTTTTCTTCTGGCGACTTGACCATGCAGCCCATCTTTCTTCAAGTGCCTCCTAATTGTGCATCTTTAAATAGCCACACCACATGATTTCAGAGAGTCCTGTATTTCACCTGAAGTTATTTGTGGGTTTTTCTTTGCATCCCGAAAAATTTTCCTGGCAGTTGTGGCTGAAATATTAGTTGGTCTACCTGACCGTGGTTTGGTTTCAACAGAACCCTTCATTTTCCACTTATTGATTATAGTTTGAACACTGCTGATTGGCATTCTCAATTCCTTGGATATCTTTTTATATCCCTTTCCTGTTTTATACAGTTCAACTACCCTTTTCCGCAGATCCATTGACAATTCTTTTGCTTTCCCCATGACTCAGAATCCAGGAACGTCAGCGCAGCACTGGATGAAAGATGCAAGGGTCTGTCAGAAGTCCAGAAACTCATTGATCTTTTATACAGACACACTAATTACAAGCAAACAGATCACAGGTGAGGATGGTCACCTTTAATAGCCATTTAAACCCCTTTGTGTCAACTTGTGTGCATGTTATTATGCCATTATGATTTAAAAAGAGTAAACTCAGTTGATTGATAATAAATGGCTTCAGCCAAACAGTAACCATGAGTTAAAGAAATGTTTTTGTGTTATCATTCATATTCTCTGAAAAATGGGCAAGAAATTATAAATTCTGCCAGGGTATGTAAACTTATGAGCACAACTGTATACCCTTGGCATCAAAAGTCTGCACTCCCCCCATGATTTTTTTTAAAAAACTAATACAAAATTTCAAAGGGTGTCAAACTAGGGCTTTGACTAGGGCAATTTATAACTCTCTATTTCTTCTTTCTGAGCCATGTGTTGGTGGATTTGCTCATGTACTTTGAATTGTTATCATGTTGAAAGATGATTTTTAACTTTTGAACACATGGCCTCACATTCTCATGAAGCACACTTTGACATGAAGCAAAATTTATAATTGACTTCATCACTGTGATCTGCTCAGGGCCTAAAGCAGCAAAGCAATCCCCAACTAGAAAATTTCCATCACCATGCTTCACAGTTGTTATGAGGTTCTTCTACTAAAATACTGTCTTCAGTTTATGGCAAACACGTCTACTGTTACTTTGACAAAATATCTGTATCTGTGAGTGATCAGTCTTCAGCACATTTTTCCAGAAGGCCTGGTCGTTGCTTATGTAGCACGCTCCTAAATAAGTGATAGGATTAGATAGATATATTTAGTGTTGGCTCACTGTGTTATTGTTAGGTAAATTTAGGTTGTCACACTGTATTCGGTATAGCTGTAATTGCTGGGTCAGGTAAAATGAGCTGGCTCAATGTATTCCGTGCAGCTGTAATTGTTGGGTCAGGTAAAATGAGCTGGCTCACTGTATTCCATGCAGCTGTGGATGTAAATAGTTGCTCAGTGTTTCAGGTGTTGATGGATTTCTCCCAGGGAGATGTGCCTTGAAGGCATACTGGCAAACTGTATATATTATCTGTGCACACTAAACTTGGGGTCTTTTCCCAGGGAGTATCAGTCCAGCTTGGAGAGCTTGCTGCCCTATGGTTTCTGTTCAGGAAGACTTAGGCGAGTGGTCTGAGGGCCTGGATGAGGCTGAGAGCTGACTGACCAGTTGTCTGTTGAAGATCTTGCCTGGTATCACTGGAGGGAAGTATCTCTTGGAAGTTGGAAGAAGGCAACCAGCTTTCCCTGGACATTTCGTGAGTATAGACTGCTGAGAGATCTTAGAGACTTTTGGTCTGCTGCCACCTCTTTTGTGAGACAGCTGTGTGTTTGCTAATGGGGACATTGGCATCGGCATAGTTTATCTAATTCCTTGCAAAGGGACTCTTATTGCTCTAAAGTAAGAAGCGTGTGTATTGTTAACTGATCCTACTCCAAGCCAAGTCCACAGTGTGCTATATACAAGGACATCTGCTTCAGCTCTGCATTAAACGGTTTTTACTACATTGCCGAGTTCACAGTTTGATATATGCAAGGACTTTTCTTTCAGCTAAATAGAAAGTAGGTCACTGTCCTCAACCTGTACATAGTTTCTGTTTTTGGAGTATCCCACTCAATTCCCTCAACCCTATCCAAGTTCTCCAAAAATAACACAACAAAATCAACACCCCTAGACTAGTTATTGAGGAAAAGTGTGGCTGAAATCATGTGCAAGGCTACGGGGCACTCCACTGGGGAAGAACCTGGGCAAATTTTCAGCGGCTCCTATAGGAATAAGCCTTATACTGTATATTTTCAATGTTTCATGTGTCTTGACCTAATGTTCTATTTATACAGCAAAGGCGTTTTCTTAACAAACTTGTTCTAATCAACATGGCATGGTTCATGCTCACTCCCCACAACACCCCATCCCGCTTCCCCTGGCGGCCTAGACAGCATGGCAACATGAATGAAAAATCATGGAGAACGAATGTAGACACCCTCTAATACGAAGTCAGATCACAACAGCACAAAAAATACTTGGGCAGCACTTGGTCGTGGACAGCACAGTGGCTAAGGGGTTAGCACTTTTACCTTGCAGCACTAGCATTGTCGGTTTGAATCCCAACCGTGGCAGAACCTGCCCGGAGTTGGCATGTTCTCTCTGTGCCTGTGCGGGTTTTCCCCCACACTCCAAAAACATGCGGGTAAGTAAATTGGGCCTAATGTGTATATGTATGAATGTGAGTTAGAGACCTGATGTGATGTACAATATGTAAAGCGCTGCAAAAAATTATTAGAGCTATATCATCACCTGTAATAAATACTTGAATGGATTTTTATCATTTTTAAACCAGAGTTTTGTGTCTCTTTATTGGGAGTATACTGATCTCCTACCATTCTCCATTATGAATTCCCCTAGAGCGGTCCTGGTCCTGACAAAACAGCTAGGAGCAGTGGCCATGGAAATACCCCCAGGGAGGACACTGGCATTAAATTCAGAGAAAAACTGTTAAAAGATCCTTTTCAAGAAAGTAATAATATCAATAAGAAATTGTGAAAAGAATCAATATGTGTATTGCCAATTTGTCAGATAGAAATTAAAGTGAAACTTCACTCTCTCAATCGACATTGACTATTTTTATTCTTTTTGCTGCTGCCATTAATAAATAGATAGGAAACTACATGTACACTATATTGTCAAATGCATTGGGACACCTGCCTTTACACGCACATGAACTTTAATGGCATCCCAATCTTAGTCCGTAGGGTTCAATATTCAGTTGGTTCACCTTCTGCAGCTATAAAAGCTTCAACTCTTCTGGGAAGGCTGTCCACAAGGTTTAGGAGTGTCTATGGGAATGTTTGACCATTCTTCCAGAAGCGCATTTGTGAGGTCAGGCACTGATGTTGGACAAGAAGGCCTGGCTCACAGTCTCTGCTCTAATTCATCCCAAAGGTGTTCTATAGGGTTGAGGTCAGGACTCTGTGCAGGCCAGTCAAGTTCCTGCACCCCAAGCTCGCTTACCATGTCTTTATGGACCATGCTTTGTGCGCTGGTCCAAATCACTTGGTGGAGGGGTGATCACGGTGTGGGGTTGTTTTTCAGGGGTTGGGCTTGGCCCTTTCATGCCAACTCTGAAGGTGTCAGCATACCAAGACATTTTGGATAATTTCATGCTCCCAACGTTGTGGGAGCATTTTCCCCCCCTCCACCAAATGATTTGGACCAGTGCACAAAGCAAGGTCCACAAAGACATGGATGAGTGAGCTTGGGGTGGAGGAACAAGACTGACCTGCACAGAGTCCTGACCTCTACTCGATAGAACACCTTTGGGATGAATTAAAGTGGAGACTGTGAGCCAGGAATTCTCACTAACATCAGTGCTTGAACTCACAAATGTGCTTCTGGAAGAATGGTCAAACATTCCCATAGACACACTCTTAAACCTTGTGGACAGCCTTCCCAGAAAAGTTAACGCTGTTATAACTGCAAAGGGTGAGCCAACTCAATATTGAACGCTACGGACTAAGACTGGAATGCCATTAAAGTTCATGTGTGAGTAAAGGCAGGTGTCCCAATACTTTTGACAATATAGTGTATATCAGATCTACTTGTTTGAAACTTTTTTTTACACTTCTTTAGTTATTTCCTGTTTTCCAGGCATAGGCAAATGATGTCATACAGCCCAAGGGTCTTCAGGAGCGGAAGAGGAGAGGAGGGGTTTTCTGTACTAAGCACACCCTCCTGCATACATGCCTGAGCTAAGGGCAGCTAGATTCAAGGAAGTAAATGCTACATGAATCATCTGTCCTTACTCAAGATGTCCATGGCCAGAAATGCTGTGAGGGGTGTTTTTCAAAGTGATTTCTCAGCAAAATAAAGCATAGAGACATAGATGAATGAATGAAATAAGGATTTTAGTTCATGGTGAGTAGAGTTGAGCGAACACCTGGATATTCGGGTTTGGTGGGTTCGGCCGAACTTCGGGAAAAAGTCTGGGTTTGGTACCGAACTTGACCCGAACTTTAACCCGAACCCCATGGAAGTCAATGGGGACCCAAACTTTTCGGCACAAAAATGACTGTAAAAAAGTCCTGGAAAGTGCTAGAGGGCTGCAAAAGGAAGTAAAATGATTTTAGAACAATAATCTGTCCCTTACAGCAACAGCAGGAACCTGACCCTATAGAACTAGAAGATGATTTTAGAACAATAATCTGTCCCTCTAAGCGGTAGACTCTACCTAGTCCAGAATCAGATCGTTCTGTAATGCAGGATGAGATCTGCAATCTGTCCCTAAAAGCAGTAGTAGTAGTAATCTCTACCTATCTATCTATCTGCAATCTGTCCCTCACAGCACCAGCAGCATCCTCTCCCTACACTACCCAGAGAGCATGTGACATGCAGCACTAAGTGACTCCAGCTTATAAAGAGGCTGGGTCACATGATGCACTGGCCAATCACAGCCATGCCATTAGTAGGCATGGCTGTGATGGCTTCTAAGGGCAAACCAGTGAAACACTTGTTGATTGGCTGCCCTGCAGCTATTCAACATGCGTGATCAAATACCTGAACCCAGAACCCGAACCCAAACTTTTTTTTCAAATGTCCGGGTTCGAGTCCGGGTCACGGACACCCCAAAGTTCGGAACGGACCCAAACTTTACAGTTCGGGGTCGCTCAACTCTAGTGCTGAGATGTAGTGTAGTTCCACTTTAAGAAAGGAAGAAACATGGATGGATGGATAGATGGATAAAAAGATGTGTTCTGTATTAATTGACAAATTGAAAAGAATAATCAAACGATGAGCAGTTAATTAGTTAACACGCACGTAATCTTGATGAAACAGGCTTTTACTGTTATTTTAAACAAGAATATATTGTGCACACACAATTTTGTTAAAGATGCTTATCTTCAATAAACCCCGACTAAGTTTGATGAGGCAATTTCAAACTCATGATCCTCAATCCAGGCCTGCACTCCTTGACAGTCTCCTTTGATTAAAATTACTTACATTGCTGCAATTTAGTCAGAGAATATCAGCGGAGATTATATAATGACAGCAAAAATAGCCTCTTGTGCATGATTTACTGACACCCTATCATTATTATCTGATTTGCAGAGTCTGTGATGTAATTGATTAAACTGTTTTAGCCAAACTGTGTCTATTCCTTGTTGGATTTTATGCTTGTGTATCTTGCCACAGCAGATGATTAAAGCAGAAAGAACGAGGATTTGAAACATTATTTGATATTTAAATTGATGGATTTCACCACATGTTCTCAGCAGTTCTCCAAAAGATCAGGATGAGACTACCACACCAAAGAAATTGCTATGTCCTGGTAGGACCTCAACCGCTTCATACACCTTCATAGGCAAGATGACATTCTCCCGGTCCCTCGAGGGAATTCTGGACACATGGCAGATTCACCATTAACCCCCTCCCACCCGGCCTATTGTAATTTGATGGCCGAGCAGGGGCCCTGTTATGTTGTCCTCCCAGAATGATGCCTTGCGCATGCTCCACGGGCCGCGCTCTGGTGCAATCTGTGACCCCCTGTGTCCACTGGACACAGCCGATGACAGATCACTGTACCGGCTCACTGCTGGTACCATGTGATCACTGTGGCCAATCACAGCAAATAATATGATAATTGTACCCAATGAAAGACTTTGATTCAAGTGATTGAAAAGTCTTGTTTTTTCTTTAAAAATAACAAAAACATTATACTTACCTGCTCTGTTGCAGTGGATTTGCACAGAGCCCGGATCCTCCTCTTCCTGGGTCCCTCTGCTGTGCTCCTGGCCCCTCCCTTCTGTCAAGTGCCCCCACAGCAAGCAGCTTGCTATGGGGGGCACCCAAGCCAAGTCACAGCTCCCTGTGTCCATTCAGATGCAGAGCCCTGCCTCCTCTCTCTCCTGATTGGCTGACTGACTTTGATTGACAGCAGCGGGAGCTAATGGTGCCGCTGCTGTATCTCAGCCAATCTGGAGGGAGAGACTCGAATGGCCAAGACACTCGTGCACATCGCTGTATACAGAGGGGGCTCTAGTAAGTATTAAGGGGGCCGAGAGGGCTGCTGCACACAGAAGGTTTTTTATTTTAATGCATAGAATGCAATAAGATAAAAAACCTTCTGACTTTACAACTCCTTTCATGCCTTTCACTGTATACTATTGTGATGAGCTGTGTGATTGGTCACAGTGATCACATGGTGCAGACAGGACCAATCATAACCCATCTGTACCATGTAATTAGCTGTGGCCAATCACAACTAATCACAATAGTAAACACTGAATGAATAGTTTTCATTCGGAAAGAAATGATTGCTTATAATAATTAATTCACAGTTATAAGCAATCATGTAAAAAAAAAATCCTGATCACCTCCCCAGAGTAGTATAGTGTTACTATGGTAACACTGTATTGCTGTGGTCACTGTATGGAAAAAAATTGTAAAAAAAAGTAATGAACAAGAAAAAAATATTAAGACATTTAAAAATATTATTTTTTTGTTTACATACTGTCACCAGTCAGTGTCTCTGATCACCACCACATGATGATGCTGTACTGCACTGGTGGCAGGTCTCAAGCAATGAGATAGACAGTCAGTACATCAGGATTGATCAATTTTCGGATATATTTACTATAGTTTGTAGATTCTATAACTTTCCTACAGATTAAATAATATACACTGGTTTGGGTTATTTTTACTAAAGAAATGTAGCAGTATACATGTTTGGTCTGCATTTATTAGGAGCAATGTTTTTTTTTCAAAATTTTTGGTGTTTTATCATTTATTTAGCAAAAAATTAAAAACACAGTGGTAAATAAATACCACCAAAAGAAAGCTCGATTTGTGTGAAAAAAAATGCAAAAAATTTCATATGGGTACAATGTTGCATGACTGCGTAATTGTCATTCAAAGTGTGACAGCGCTGAAAGCTGAACATTGCGTAGGCAGGAAGGGGGTAAAATTGTCCAGTATTGAAGTGGTTGTGCAGTGAATGTGCAGTTCGCATGTATTGTGTAGCTCTCACAGGGCTCTGTTTAGTAATACTTACACTATATTACCAAAAGTATTGGGGTGACTGCCTTTACATGCACATGGACTTTAATGGCATCCCAGTCTTAGTCCGTAGCGTTCAATGTTGAGTTGGTCCACCCTTTGCAGCTATAACAGCTTTAATTCTTCTGGGAAGGCTGTCCACAAGGTTTAGGAGTGTGTCTATGGGAATGTTTGACCATTCTTCCAGAAGCGCATTTGTGAGGTCAGGCACTGATGTGGACAATAAGGTCTGGCTCGCAGTCTCTGCTCTAATTTATCCCAAAGGTGTTCTATTGGGTTGAAGGCCAGTCAAGTTCCTTCACCCCAAACTCACTCATCCATGTATTTATGGACCTTGCTTTGTGCACTGGTCTAAATCATTTGGTGGAGGGGGGATTATAGTATGGAATTGTTTTTCAGGGGTTGGACTTGGCCCCTTAGTTCCAGTGAAGGGAACTCTTAAGGCATCATTTTCATGCTCCCAACTTTGTGGGAACAGTTTGGTATGGCTCCTTCCTGTTCCAGCAAGACTGCGCGCCAGTGCACAAAGTCCATAAAGACATGGATGTGCGAGTTTGGCGTGGAGGAATTTGACTGGCCTACACAGAGTCCTGACCTCAACCTGATAGAACACCTTTGGGATGAATTAGAGCAGAGACTGGGAGCCGGGCCTTCTGATCCACATCAGTGCCTGAGCTCACATATGATCTTCTGGAAGAATGGTAAAATATTCCAATAGACACACTCCTAAACCTTGTGGACATCCTTCCCAGAAGCGTTGAAGCTGGTATAGCTGCAAAGGGTGGGCCACTTCAATATAGAACCTTAGAGACTAAGACTGGGATACCACTAAAGTTCATGTGCGTGTAAAGGCAGGTGTCCCAATACTTTTGGTAATATAGTATACATTTCATAGAACTATAATATGAAACTCTTGTTGAGCTACAATTAGTAAAACCTAGCTCTTAACACTCTCTCTTGACAACACACAGCTTCCATAGGATTAGATCAGGCGTTGTGTAGCTCTCAAGCTTCAGTCGGGTTATGTTTTGTTCTCATAGCACTCTAAACAATAGCATGCAGCAACCATGGCATGTTTTTTGGTAACCTGCAGATCTCATGCCACTCTCTGTGGTAACAAGCATGTAGATAAGTGCAGTCTACTATTCTGCATGGCAGGGGGTGCTCTCTACACTGTTGTTGGAGAGGAAGTCAGCAGGAACCAGGTCTCTCTATGATTTCCTGTGTCACGGGGGAAGCTATCCCATTGGATGATGCCACCCCATGTGACTCAAGCAGCCATCATAGGACAGCCAGAGCCCAATTAAGGCCCTGGCTCATAGGGTTGGCATGCTTTTTCGCGAATGGACGGAGTAACATGTGGTAACATGCAGCTCTCATGGCTCTCTTTGTGGTAACATGTAATTTTCATGGTACTTTCTGTGGTAATATACAGCTTCTTCGACACACTTCGTGGTAACATTAACTTCACATGAAACTCCCCTTGATAACATGCAGCTCTCGTGGAACTCTCTGTGGCAACATGCAGCTCTCATGGCACTCTCTGTAGTAACATGCAGCTCTCATGGCACTCTCTGTAGTAACATGCAGCTCTCATGGCACTCTCTGTGGTAACATGCAGCTCTCATGGCACTCTCTGTGGTAACATGTAGCTCTCATGGCACTCTCTGTGGTAACATGCAGCTCATAGCAGTCTCGGGTAACATGCAGCTCTCATGGCAATCTATGTGGTAACATGCAGCTCTCATGGCACTCTCTGTGGTAACATGCAGCTCATAGCAGTCTCGGGTAACATGCAGCTCTCATTGCACTCTCTGTGGTAATGCACAACTCTCCTAGCACTCTCAATAGTATCATGCAGCTCTTGTGACACTATGGCAATATGCACCTCTCACGACATTCTCTGTATTAACATGTTATTGTGATGGCATTGTCTGTGTTAGCATGCAGCCCCAATAGCACTCTCTGTGGTAACAGGCAGCTTTTATTGCAGTCTCTCTGGTCATATACACATCTCAGGGCACTCAGTGTGTCATCATGTTGCTCTCATTGCATTCTTAGAGGTAACATTCAGTTATTATGGTTGTCTTTGTGGAAACATTATGTTAATATACAGCTCTCATAGCACTCTAGGTGGTAATGTGTGGTTCTCATACATGGGCGTGTGCACAGGGTGTGCCAAATGTGCTTGGGCACACCCTAATCACCCCATGCACATTAGCATTATAGCTCTCTGTGCCATTGGGAAGATGGGAAAGATCTCCATCTTACCTGTTGCACTTCTCTTTCACTGTGCAGGGAGGGAGATTGATCTCCCTGCCAGTGACATATATATGTAGACACGCATCATGTGCACTTGAGCTTTAGGGTGCACACCCTAATGCAATAGGTTGCACACACCTATGCTCTCATAATACTCTTTGTGGTAATGTGTAGCTCTCACTGCACTCTTTGTGGTTTAAAGTGGTTGTAAACCCTTCCATATACCTAGTAATATGACTGTCCTCAGGTGATACACAGAGGTGAAACTAATCCTCCTACATAAGTTGCACCTGTCTATCTACAGTACTTTCTTCTCTATAACTATTCAAAGTGCTGAATTATAAAGCTTGTCTGAGATTTCAGAAAAAAAGGGGGCAAAGAGCTGGAGGTACACACTGCAGAGCTCAGTGAGGAGAGTTGTGACAGCTGATTGGAGGGTAGATACCCCCCCCCCCGCATAGCACACAGGAACAGAGCTGATGCTGTCAATCAGCTGAAGATCCCTCCCCTGTCACCATCTTTCTCTTGGTGTCAGGAAGTCTTGTCAGAAGGGATTTATGCTCATGCAGCAGAGAAAAGAAGCAGAAGACAAAAGTGACACTTGGTGCTCTTAATGGAGACAAGTACACACTATAGAGGGATGTGATTTGCTCTTATTTCATGTCTGACATTTACAGCCACTTTAATGTGCAACTTCATTATCTCTCTCTCAGACAACATGCAGTTCTTGCAACATTCTCTATGGTAATATAAAGTTCTCATAGCACTCTCTTTGGTATCATACATCTTTCATGACACTCTTTCCAGGATGTGCAGCTCTCATCGCACTCTCTTGCAGTTACAAAGCAGATCTCATAGCAATCTCCCTGGTAAAATTGCCGCTGACCACCGTTTATGCCTGTAGTTTCTAAAGTAGCATCACAATTAATATACATTTATATTCCTCTGGTTTCCATTTGATGATTAAGTCCTATTTAAGTCTTTATTGCTCTGTTCCAAGCCCTGATGAAGGGTATGATAGTCAAATTATGAACTATTAAAATCTTCTTATGGCTTGGTGACCGTTTGTGCATGCTTATGTGCACAATCATTCTCTGGTAACACAGCAGCCCTCTCCCTTGTTAAAGCAGAGTTCACCCAAAAATGGAACTTCCACTTTAAGGGAAGGTGACCCCCTGACATTCCACAATTGGCATGTCATTTTTTTGGGGCGTCAGGGACCCTGTTTTCACAGGGTCTCAGGTCCGCTTCCTCTCCCAGAGCCGCGGCTCTGGAATGAAGTTCACCTCCCCCCCCTCCCTCTCGGCGTATCTTCTGGGACATGTCACAGGTCCCAGAAGATACACCGGCCATTCACAAGGCGCAGCGCGACTCGCACATGCTCAGTGCATGCCCGGCTTTAAAGCTGGATGCCCACACTTGTGATCTCGGCGCCGCTGAGGGGAGGGGGAGAATAGTGAGTCCTCAGGCGACCGCATCGCTGGAGCAAGGGACAGGTGGGTGTCCGATTGTTCTACTTTTTGTAGCTGCTGACTTTTAACTGGGTGGAACACCGCTTTAAAGTCAGACTGGGCTTGATTCACTGTGTAACAGATGATAATGTTACTGAACACAGGACACTTTTTCTGTCCCAAGATGGCAGTAAAAGGTGTGCCTTGTTTAGCCAGTACCTGACCCTGGGCAGTGGCACCATGGGAGATGTAGTTTGGAGGAGGACCAGGACTGCAACCATGACTGGGAAACAACTACAACACCCAGGTTTACCTGAGAGCAGGAGGGGTCATATAAAAAGCCTAGGAAAGATCAGGGCAGTTGGAGAGCATGCCAACCAGAGTAGGAAGGGAAATAGTTCTGTGCTTGCCAAGCCATTGCTGTGCTGAGTTTTATGGATACTGCTACATCTAAGAGCAAAGAGGATGGATTGGATGAAGTTCACTGCATGTTTGGCTGTTCTGGTATTCACTTTGGGACACTTACTGTGATCCAGGCTGTCATCACCCAGATCTGCTGAGGAGGTCGCCATCCCACCTGCTTCTACTGTCGGTCAACTACAGGAAAGGGGAGCCCCCACCGCTCATCCAACCAACCACTATCAGAGAACAGCCTAGGAATGATCTGGTGAGAGTGTCACAGACCCACTGTTAAGCTGCATTCATTTGCAAATAACAGTCACAGATCCCACACCTGCTGCTCTGTCAATTGTTCATGATGTTCTAGACAGGGCCTGACATAGCCCAGTTATCTGTCCTGTTCCCCAGTGGGCTGATATTGTGCATACCATTACATCTAACTACTGTAACCATATCCACCATTACATCCAACTGTTGCAACTGTGCACCATCTTCGCACATGGCTGCTGCCACTGTGCCTACTTTCTTCTAAGTATTCATCTGAACTAAAAGATTCCCCTTCTTCTCTAATGCTTGAGGTGATTGTAGCCTTATTTGTGCAATTGCAACAGAGAAAATTGAGTACTATACATGATACTTTTTTTATTTGCACTAACATACAATTTTTCAGGATACGCTATCGGGTGTGTCCCCTTCTTCAAGGTCCAAGCAGAAATTGTAGTGTAATGGGTAAGGAAACCAATATCCAAATTTAAGCCATTATTTTTTGTGTCAAAAAGAAGTATCATTCTTAGTTCAAATGTTTTCCTTTCCTGGATAGTTCTGAAATTTCCTTTAAGAACTAAGACACTGAGGTTTTGAATAGTGTGGTCCGATTGTGAGAAGTGATGTCCCACAGGTGTGCAGAAACTGTCTTATTTATGTTCCTTGATGGAATGTCTGTGTTAATTCATTCTTGTTTGCAACTTCTGTCCTGTTTCCCCAACATAAGATCCTTTCCTGCACCTTTTGCATTGAATGAGGTACACAACATTACTAGAGGTACAGCTGTATTATCTCATGATATTGAAGGTTCCATTTGTGTTTGTGACACCTCCAGATTGATTGATCTGATTACACAGTTTGCAGTGTTTTTATTGCAGGGTTTGCTTCCATTATTTGTGACTTCATAATCAGAGTGAAGTTTTCTGCTGATTAGTTTATGTCTGAGGTTGGGTGGTTGTCTGAAAGCCAATATTGGGGGTTGTTGGAATATTTCTTTCAGAGTTTCATCCTCTGCTATAATGGGTTGTAAATAGTGTTGAGCGAACCCGGACTGTAACGTTCGGGTCCGTACCGAACTTTAGGGTGTCCGTGGCACGGACCCGGACCCGGACATTTCAAAAATCGTTAATATCGTCTCCTACTTTGAGACTTTCTTTATAAGGTTGTTGGGGGTTATAACCGAAAGTCTGTTGGTGGGTTGGAGTCTGTATTTGATTAGTCGTCTTTTGAAGTGAGACTAATACTTCAGTGTTTATTACCTTCGTTTGGGACGTTATTTTTGTGACGTTTGACACATTAGTCTAGTTAGTTAGACCTCCACAGTGTTTGTGTTTACCTTGGAAGTTATAGTACTCTATTATGTCGACATGGAGATCATTACAACACATGGAGTAAGTTACGTTTTCCACGTCCTTTCCTAGAATACAACCCCTTTGTC
>BLSH010473573.1:1154422-1165584 GCA_018402905.1 Glandirana rugosa | reverse complement strand
TGCAGAACAGTGATATGGGTTTGCCCGGTTTTTGTTAAAGTGTTACACACAGTTTCCAGATGTTTGCAGAACAGTGATATGGGTTCGCCCGGTTTTTGTTAAAGTGTTACACACAGTTTCCAGATGTCTGCAGAACAGTAGTATGGTTTGTCCCGGTTTTAGTTAAAGTGTTACACACAGTTTCCAGATGTTTGCAGAACAGTTTGTCCTGGTTTTAGTTAAAGTGTCACACACAGTTTCCAGATGTTTGCAGAACAGTAGTTCAGTTTGTCCCGGTTTTAAAGTGTTACACACACTTTCCAGATGTTTGCAGAACAGTAGTTCAGTTTGTCCCGGTTTTAGTTAAAGTGTTACACACACTTTCCAGATGTTTGCAGAACAGTTTGTCCCGGTTTTAGTTAAAGTGTTACACACACTTTCCAGATGTTTGCAGAACAGTAGTTCAGTTTGTCCCGGTTTTAGTTAAAGTGTTACACACAGTTTCCAGATGTTTGCAGAACAGTGATATGGGTTCGCCCGTTTTTGCTAAAGTGTTACACACAGTTTCCAGATGTTTGCAGAACAGTTTTTCCTGGTTTTAGTTAAAGTGTCACACATAGTTTCCAGATATTTGCAGAACAGTAGTTCAGTTTGTCCCGGTTTTAGTTAAAGTGTTACACACACTTTCCAGATGTTTGCAGAGCAGTAGTTCAGTTTGTCCCGGTTTTAGTTAAAGTGTTACACACACTTTCCAGATGTTTGCAGAACCGTTTGTCCCGGTTTTAGTTAAAGTGTCACACATAGTTTCCAGATGTTTGCAGAACAGTAGTTCAGTTTGTCCCGGTTTTAGTTAAAGTGTTACACACACTTTCCAGATGTTTGCAGAACAGTAGTTCAGTTTGTCCCGGTTTTAGTTAAAGTGTTACACACACTTTCCAGATGTTTGCGGAACCGTTTGTCCCGGTTTTAGTTAAAGTGTTACACACAGTTTCCAGATGTTTGCAGAACAGTGATATGGGTTTCCCCGGTTTTTGTTAAAGTGTTACACACAGTTTCCAGATGTTTGCAGAACAGTGATATGGGTTCGCCCGGTTTTTGTTAAAGTGTTACACACAGTTTCCAGATGTCTGCAGAACAGTAGTATGGTTTGTCCCGGTTTTAGTTAAAGTGTTACACACAGTTTCCAGATGTTTGCAGAACAGTGATATGGGTTCTCCCGGCTTATTTATACTTTTTTGACACAGTTTGAAGATGATTTTAGAACAGTTATATGGCTTCTACCATTAATTAATACTTTTCAGACACAGTTTGAAGATGGTCCACATCCACCTCCATTTTTGTTTTTTATGAAATATTTTTAAAAAAAATGCTTTTAGTTATTTCCCTGTCCCCATTTCTTTGTAGGGCACTTGTCCCACCCTTACCCCCATTTTCCTTCCTTTTGCAGACCTCTAGGACTTTCCTGGACTTTTTTACAGCAATTTTCAGAACTTTTGGTAAAATCACCAGAACCCCGGACCCAAACCCGGACTTTTTTTTAAAAGTCCAGGTTCAGGTCCGGGTTCCAGACACCCCAAAGTTCGGTACGGACCTGAACTTTACAGTCCGGGTTCGCTCAACACTAGTGATGTTTAAAGCAAAAGATTTACTCAAGTTAATTTTGAAATTTGAGAGCTCACCGTAAGTATGAAATTCTTTTAGTATTTTAGGTATGGAGGTTATTGGACTGGATAAAAACAACAGAATGTCATCAGCAAATGCAGTTATTTTGAAAGTATGACCTTTAATGCAAATTCCCGAGATATCTGGGTTTGATTGTATTATACGTAAGAGAGGGTCAATGGTAAGGATAAACATAAGCGGCGACAAAGGGCAGCCCTGCCTTGTGCCATTTCAGATGGGGAAGGCGTCCGACAGGTGGCCGTTGACTCTCACCCTTGCTTGAGGACACGAGTTGAGGCTTAGGATGCTTCCAAGCATGAACTTGACCAGTCCTAAATTTTTGAGGGCAGCCAACATGTAATCCCAGACCACTCTGTCGAACGCCTTCTCCGCATCCGTTGACAGAAAGAATCCCTCTGTCTTGGTCATCCAGTAGTTAATATTAATAGCTTTGATTGTGTTGTCACGCGTTTTGCGTCCAGGTACGAAGCCTGCCTGGTTGGGGGAGACTAGGTTGGGGATGAATGGGAGGATTCTATTAGCTAGAATTTTTGCGAATAGTTTTATGTCTGAGTTTAATAATGAGATAGGCCTATAATTAGTGGCCAGCGTACTATCCTTGTTTGGCTTAGGTATAACTGAAATGTGGGCCTCTAAATGATCTTTGGGGAGGTCTAGGTTTTGGGCTAGAGAATTAAAGGCTTTTAAGATATGAGTAGATAGGACGTCAGAAAAAGTCTTATAATAGATAGTGGCAAGACCATCGGGGCCAGGACTCTTGCCAGGCTTGGAGGATTGTAGTGCTGCTTTAAATTCTTGTGGCGTAATAGGTTCCTCTAAAGATTTTACATCTGCTTCTGAGAGTTTGGGCAAGTGCAGGGAAGTCAAGAATTCTGAGATTTTTTGCTTACGGTAGAGGCGTTCGGAAGCAGAGTGGGCCTGAGCTGGAAGGTTGTAGAGTTTCGAGTAGTAGTGTACAAACGTTTTCGTTATATCTTCTGTTTGAGACAGTTTGTTACCTTTTCGATCGTGTATCTGGGATATTTTATTTTGGGCTCTTTTTCCTTGCAGTAACCTAGCAAGAAGTTTTCCACTTTTGTTAGCATGCTCATAAAAGAATTTAGAGGACAGGGTATATTTGCGTCTTACTTGCTTTCCCAATTCATCTAATAGGTCTTTTCTAGCTTGAACAAGGGCATTGTATGTTACCTGCGCTCTAGAATGCTTATGTGAGCTTTCAAGTGAGTCATTTGGTTAGAAAGTGCATTGATTTTTGCTCGCTTGTCTTTTTTCATTTGCACTGAAAGAGATATAAAGTGTCCTCTGATGACACATTTATGCGCTAGCCAAATGTTTATCTCCGAAGTGCCTGAGTTTAAGTTGGTCTCAAAATATTTCTCTAATTTTCTTTTTATTTGGGCTAGTTTAGAAGGGTCTGATAAAATAAAAGGGTCAAGGCGCCAGGTTTTTTGGGAAACTTCGTGAATGGGTAATTTTAATGAGACAGTGATAGGGTGGTGGTCTGAGATCAGCATGGATTCGATGTTGGCAGAGTGAAGGTATTTCAGGTATTTTTGCAAGATGAAAAAATAATCAATGCGAGAGTATTTTGCGTGAGGGGGCGAGTAAAATGTGTAGTCTTTTGTGTCTGGGTGTAGGGTCCTCCATGTATCCTGGAGTGAAAGTAGGTTGAATTGATTTTTGATCTGCTTCAAAGCTATATAAGGAATAGATGAGGAACCTGTGGAGGAGTCAAGTTGGGGGTTGAGGGGAATATTCAGGTCGCCGCCTAGTATAACCATACCTTCCTGGAAAGGAATAAGCAAATCCAAGATTTGTCTAAAGAAAAGGACTTGATGGGAGTTCGGGGCGTACAAATTGATGAAGGTTATTGGTTTAGAGTGGATTGTGCTCTTGACAAAGAGGTAACGCCCCTCGGGTCTGCTAGTTGATCTTTCAGTAGAAAAGGGAGGTTTCTATGAAGGAGAATTGCAACTCCTTTCGATTTATTACTTTTGCAGGAGGCAATGAAGACTGAGGTATAATATTTGTTCGCTAGTTTAGGGCACTTAGAGCTTAAGAAGTGGGTCTCTTGTAGGAATGCTACTTGAGATTTATGTTTTTTGATTTCTCCAAGGGTCAGGGTTCTCTTTTCAGGAATATTTAAACCTTTAGCGTTGATAGAGATAATTTTCAAGGTTGTGGAGTTAGGCATTTTGCTGGGGATAGAGTCGCGGAAGGTCTAGGGAGGGTAGTGAGAGAAAAAGGGTGGGGTGGGGTGGGGGAAGGAGGAGACAAGATCAGATTAGGGAGGGGAAGATAATTTGATGGGTGGGTTCTGAGGATCAAGTGGGGGGCAGATCAGTAAGTCCGGCCCACTGTAATGAGCCTCTAAGTGAACAGTCCGGCACTAGCCGGGCTGAGGGAGGGGTTGGTAGTCTGAAGCATGGGGGGAGCAAGAGGCTCTCTCCAGGGGAGAATCACGTAGTGGAGAGTAGGGGTGGAGCACCCAGTGTGTGCGAATATTCAGAAAAAGAGAAAAATGCACTTTAGTATAGCATGGAAGTAATTATTAATAGCAGACCCTTGTATAGTACCTCTGGTTGTAGGACGCCTCTAGAGTGTAGGAACACAACTTTGGGTCTAATGAACAAAAACACTTTTAAACCTGAGGAGGAGAAACCATCAGTAACGATAAATACCTTTAAGAATGTATGAACAATGAAGACCTAAGATAAGTTCTTTACCTTTGTGAGAGTGTATTTCTCAAGGATTGCGCTCGCAATTCCGTTACATCCAATATTGACAAGGGAGGGGGGAGACCGGGAAGGCGTAAATATCATCCTCCTAGCGGGTAACCCCCCCGGCCAGCTAGTACCTGAGCAACCGTGGGTCTCTTACCTTCCAACCCAGCCTACATTCCCACAGTCTAAAGCCTAACTAATGCGTGAGATAATATTGTATCGGTGCCCTTTGCATATGCTATATAAATAACAGAGTAATAAGGCTGGATAGGTATGAAGAGAGCCATATATAATTGCACGCATTGATTAAATATCAGTGTTCGTTACAAATAGCCTGGTTCAAAGGCAAAGCTTGCCTTGGATAGTTAGAGGAGGTTCCTCTTCCAACAGCCGCTGTAGGAATTTCTAGTTTTCTTCATCGGGGAGACTACCCAGTTCCTGGCTTTGAGTGTGTCTCTATTTTCAGGGCCATCGACTAACAGATAGGTCCGCTTGCCCTAGCTGCAGAGGGGTAAGTCAAAGGCGCCTTAGCCAAGGTTTAAATCAGTTTTCTTGCCGCCTAGTCTCTTTAGTCACAAGCGACTACAAGCGACCATAGCAGGGTATTAGGCTAGAGGATTCAGTGGGGTTAGTGGTCGTCCTGCGGAAGAATTAAGAGTGTCAGGATGCAGCTGGGTCAGCCGCTGGTATCAGAGTAGAGGAGAGTTTGTCTGAAAACAGGGAGACATGTACAAGATTTGGCTCTGAGGGGTATCGATCACACTACATCGAGCGGATAAAGGAAAGAACGGTGGAGGTAAAACTAAGTGTTCAGGGAGGTTTAAAGAAGTATTAGGCGGTACAACTTGGAGGCACAAAAGGTCTATTCAGCAGCCGGTCCTCGTCGGCTATCTGATCTCCTCTTTCCCTTCGGTAGGGTGTCGTATTGATGCGCCTGCGGGGCGTACGTTGTTCCAGCTGGTGTGGGACGAGCTCCTTCCACCGGTCTGGCATGATGAATTCCCGGTACCACTCTGGGACTGGAATCTCAGGGAGGTTGATGAAGTCAAAGAATTGAGGGAGATCTCCCGAAGTGTGAAGAGTGAACGATCGTCCTTGGATAGTAACACACAGACCAAACGGAAAGCGCCACTTGTATATAATGCATCTTTCTCTGAGCGCCGCCAGGATGGGGCGTAGTGCTCTGCGATGATTTAAAGTGATTTGAGACAAGTCCTGAAAGATCTTAATTTCTGAACCGCTGAATCGGATCTCCTCTTGGTCTAGCTCTTAGGACCACTTCCTCCTTTAATTTAAAGTCCATGAAACAACAAACTATGTCTCTCGGGGGGTCTCCCTCTCTTCCTCTAGGCCTGAGAGCTCTATGCGCCCACTCAAATTCCACTGGGGCGTCCGGAGGCCTTTCTATAAGATTGTTAATAAGGGACTGGAGGGCCAAAGGTATTTGGTCATGCTCGACCGTTTCTGGGATACCTCTGATTCTGAGGTTCCGCCTCCTACCTCGGTTATCGAGGTCCTCCAGTCTCCTTTGCTTCTCGATCTGATGGTATTGGTAACGCACTCTGTGCGTTTGGAGCTCCTGAATGTCTTCCTCGTGGCCTCAAGTGGCTCTTTCCACTTCCTCCAACCGATCGGATACCCCTCGTATCTCATCTTTGAGATCTGTGACTGCTTCAGATAGTGCTCCTTTGATGTCGGAGGCAATCAGTTGCAAATCTGACATCTTGGGCATTTGTTGGATGAGTGAGAGGAGCGTGTCTTGATCCGAGGGGGCTGTCTGGCTGTTTGAGCTCTCCGAATGTTTTCTAGCAGACGCCATGTTCTGTGAGGCTGGCCGGGGAGAGAAGGCCACAGATGTTGTAGCAGGCTGGGATTGGAACAGATCTGGTAAATTACATCCTTGCTGGGTGTGAATGAATTGGTGAATGGTAGCTGTCATCCAATTTTGCCCATTGTGGGTGCTCTGCTCAATTAATAAGGCTTTTTCTCCCCTGCGCGCCCAGCCACGCCCCCTTACATGTATATTTTTATTTATTTTAAAATTGTATATATTTACAGTACAGCATAGCAGAGTCTATCTATCTATCTATCTATCTACACACAATTTTTGTATATTAATATATTTTGAAATCTTTACTTAAGGATGTATGTAAAAGAAGTAAACTACATAAAAGCATTAGATCCAAAGAAAGGTAACGCTGCTCCAGGTGATAGTAATCCAATGGATCAAATGGGATGGGTGCTAGCCCTGGCTCACCACACAGCAGTATGAGGAAAGGAAAAAGATGCGACCACACAACTCCATAGATCCAACATTGATTTATTATGTAAACATAAATGAGAAAAAGAAAGGTAGTACCACGCTATGGACTAGATATTTAAGATAGAAAATAAGATGCTGCCCCCACCAAAAACATCTACCAAAGCAAATGTCAAGGAATGTAAACAAATGGTAAGAGTGGGCATGATGCTGCTAATAAAGTCCAATAGATAATATGAAAAAGGAAATACAGTAATGCAAATGAATCACATAAAAATCCCTAAGGATGGGCAAAAACTGCAAAAAAATATATACAGTAAAAGGTATGTCAATTCAAAACAGAAATACTAAGAATAAAAGAAAAGAACTATACAAATGAGCAATAATAGTGTATGAAATACAAAGTATACCACCAATAATTAAAAACACAATAATGAAACATCCATCATAATTCATAAATGTCAAACTAAACTCTCAGTGTGCAATATACAAAACATTTATAAACCTAAAAAATAAATAAAGTGTAAATAAAAAACATTCCATATATAAATATTATAAAGTCCAATAGTGCCAGTGAATGTTATTAAAGATCAACAGATTTTCATTAGACATAATTACAATCAAAGAAAGAAGTCTCTTAAATTAAGTGAAGTTCAGTGCTGCAAAGTCCACATAAACGAACGGTGTCCATGTATCACTCTTGCTCCCCCTCCTGTGATTGTACTCATCAGCTGAAAGGCCCCACTCAAGGGTAGCGCACTTTCACAGTGGTAACACAGACGATTTCATTGATGTCTCACTCTCCAGCTGAAAGGCCCCACTCAAGGGGTAGCATGCTTTATTTAAGGGGGCAGGCCTCCTTAAATACTCTGAGTCAGCCCAATCTGGAGGAGAGTGTGGAAGTCTGAGATGTAGCAGGAGGAGCTGTGGAGGCCTCTACCCAGGAGGTCACTACTATCTGGGGGGTGACCTTGAGGCCTGGAGGTTCGGGTGCAGCCAGGAGTGGAGGTGATTCCTGGAGTCGCACAAGGGAACAGGAGAACAGCGGAGGTGCTACAGAGAGAGAGACTTTAGTGATCCACTGGTGTCGGTGAGTGACAGACCGTGGGAGCTGGAAGAGAAAGTGCTGGAGGAGGCTGGGAGAGGAATAGTGGACAGTCTGTGGAAGCCTTGGGAAGTCAGGGGAAGGAGTGTCACTAAGGAAAAGCAGGTCGTGGGACCTGGAAGAGGAATGGGCTGGGAGTTGTAGTCCATCAAAGGCCCGGCTAGCACTCATGTACTTTGTTACATATTCAGGGGCTCGTGATCCCTGGCCTGTAATGGGTGGTCCTGAGGTCCTGCTGACACAATGTAGGCCTCACCATGTGGTGAAGAGAAAAGAGTAGAGAAGCTTGATAAATTTCCTTTTGAGCTGGAAACTAAGTGAAGTGCTGGAGAGAAGTGAAGGAGTGATAGTCTGCAAGTGATGTGCTGGAGAGTTGCGAGGAGTAACAGTCTGCAGAAGGATAGTCTGCAGAGTCAGTGTGCATATGCAGGACTGTATATGGAGTTCATGTACCATAATTCCTGGGGCATCCCACAGTCATCCCTTTTCCCCATCCAAGTTATTTCCCCTAAATAAAACAACAAAAACAAGTGACGGACTGGTCAGTGTCTACGGATGTGTGAGATATGGTGGGATTGAGGGCAGCTATAAGGTGAACCTTTACTACTAGCTACTCATGGCTACATATAGTTGACCTGGAGAGTCTTTTCTCAGCAGTTTTACTTTAAAAATGGTCAACCATGAGTATAAAACTTTACATGCAAGCTTCAAGTACTTCTGCAGTTAAAAATTAAATTACGTAACATGCCAAGAATCTCCTCTATCTGAACCGTTTTAGTGAAAAAAAAAACACAGGTTAAAATTTTTAAGGAAAATTAAACCTAATAAAAGTGAGCTACTGTTAATTAACAGAATCCCTTGGCAAAAATTTAGCTTAAAAGCACTATAATTTAAAGTAAGTATTACACTGAAGGGCACATTCCTGGATGACTTGCCTTAATAGCTGGCACACAGATCCGCAGAGTGGATGGCTCGTAATATTCTCCAGCTTTTAATAGCTATACAGTTTGTTAATAGGATCTCTAAAGTGCAATATTTACTTGGACATTGCATTAAGTACAAGGTCTTTAAAGACATATTGTAAATATTCTCTTGCTTGTATCCAGGGCTCTTTCATGCCATTTATCATCAGTAAATAGCATAAAATGTCAGATTCTTGATTCATTTACTTTAGGCACTGCTATTGGAGCGCAGACACTTTTCGGCACGGGACTGTTAGCATGGGGCACCAGAACTTTCATTACAAAGAAACAGTCCAATAATATACTGTAGATAAGTGAATTATGTAAGTTAAATTAGCCTTAATAGGACATTCAAGGGTATGCATAGCCAAAACATTTATACATTATACATTTTGAAGAGAGTAGGGAATTAGGGACAACACTAGCTTAGTTGCAAACTGGAACTCTTTATTGTAAGTTCAAATGGAATTTATACCACACAAAATCATATAAGTGCTTGATCCATTATCCTAAACAATGTAAACTTTAAACAGTAATCTCACCAGTACATCTAACAGTACATCTAATGAACAGCTAGTAGCTAACAGTAGCTTAATTAAACAGTGCTTTAATTAACAGTCAATTAATCAACAGACAGGCACCTGAACAAGCCTGGATTAGTCAGGGAGTCCACCCCAGACAGTCTGGCACAGTCCCCTAGTATTCAGGAAAGCCCAGGGCTCACCAAATCTCATTTATCAGCTTTATTTTCACATCCATCTTCTCACTGAATTGGCAGAAACCATCACATATTCCTTTACTGTTAAATGTGGTAATAACATGTCATCTTGCATCATATAACAGGACATCTTCTGGAATGCTTGTAGTTCCCTCAAATGCCAGAGCACATAGTCAGTAGGCAAGAGGCTACCCTGCCCGCAGTCCCATCCAAAAGCCCCTGTCCTGGTTGGGTCTGTCACAGTATATATTTTCTAACTTTTGTTGGTTATTGGTACTGAACTGATACTTCCTCTTATTGGTGTTGACTAGAGCTGCCCGATTCTGGCCAAAATAAGAATCACAATTTTTTTGCTTAGAATAAAGAGCATGATTCTCTCACGATTATCACAGCATAACATCTTACATATACAAAAAAATTGGGCTAACAGCACTGTTTTTTTTTTTTTTTTGTCATTTTTCCAAAAAAAAATTGCCTTTGAAAGACCGCTGCACAAATACCGTGTGACATAAAATATTGAAACAACCACCATCTTATTCTCTAGGGTCTCTGCTAAAAAAATATATAATGTTTGGGGGTTCTAAGTCATTTTCTAGCAGAAAATACTGTATTTTTCTTGTAAGCAGCAAATGTCATAAAAGATTTAGTCTTTAAATGTTTAAACTAAACTCTTTGGGAGAACATTCCTTTGATGATTTTAAACATAGTATCTTTTTACTTCTTTTATCAACTTGACTTGGCTCTCTGCCCAGACTTGGCAGTCTGCCCAGACTCAAGTCGCTCCGACTTTAGAAAAAGATTTTTGGGGAGACTTCAGGCGACTTGCATTGACTTCTATAATTACAGTCAAGTCGTGCTGAGTCGCCCCTTCAGTATGTCATCGTACATGTTGGCATTCATGGTTCTCTCAATGAACTGTAGCTCCCCAGTGCTGGCAGCACTCATGCCGACCCAGACCATGACACTCCCACCACCATGCTTGACTGTAGGCAAGACACACTTGTCTTTGTACTCCTCACCTGGTTGCCGCCATACACGCTTGACACCACCTGAATCAAATAGGTTTATCTTGGTATCATCAGACCACAGGACATGGTTCCAGTAATCCATGTCCTTAGTCTGCTTTCTTGTGCATCATCTTTAGAAGAGGCTTCCTTCTGGGACAACAGCCATGCAGACCAATTTGATGCAGTGTGGGGCATATGGTCTAAGCACTGACAGGCTGATCCCCCTACCCCTTTAACCTCTGCGGCAATGCTAGCAGCACTCATAGGTCTATTTCCCAAAGACAACCTCTGGATATGATGCTGAGCATGTGCACTCAACTTCTTTGTTCGACCATGGCAAGGCCTGTTCTGAGTGGAAGCTGTCCTGTTAAACCACTGTATGGTCTTAGCCACTTGACTCGACGTCGTACCACCGATTCTGGTATGTCACCAAATTGTCCTGTCGAAGGTGAGTCTTGTCCGGAACGGTACCAGCTTGTTTCTTCAACTCACGTGTACGAGTCGTAGTATAGGTCTCCAACAGAAACCCTTTATCTGGATACTCACGACGATCGTAACGGCGTCTCCAATTTCCCCATCCCCCTAGTCGGACAGTCACGAATCTGGTATACGGGGTGTGACGTAGTTTAACCAGACGTACCGACAACAGGGTCTTCCTTCGGAGAAGATTTCTACTACGTGTTCTTTCGTCTGATTCCTGTACCTAATGACCTTGGTACAGGACA
>BLSH010473573.1:1124000-1137573 GCA_018402905.1 Glandirana rugosa | reverse complement strand
GACACTCGCCGGAAAGTGGTGCAATAAGCGCGGCAGTTTACTGCCGGATGGATTGGGTGAGGATGGGTGGGGGGTGGATGGCTGGGTGGGTGGTGGGTGGCTGATGATGGCTGGGTGGGTGGCTGATGGTGGCTGGGGGGTGGTGGGTGGGTGGTAACTGCATGGTGGGGGTTGCAATCTGTCACTAGGCAGTGCTGTGGGCATTGCACATCGCCCACAGCGCTGCAGCACCTCCTCTCTCCCCCCTCTCTCCTCTCACACTGCACCGATCGGTGCGGAGAGGAGAGAGAAGCCGGCGCTTCCGCCGGCTTGTTTACATGTGATCGCGCCGTCATTTGACGGCGCGAATAACGTGGTGAAAGGCCGCTCACAGCGGCCATTCACCGCGATCCGTGATCAGTCGGGTCCCCCGGACCCGACGGTCACGGATGTTCCCGTGTGCGCGCCCCAGGGGGCGCGCGGGAAGCGCGATTCTATGAGGACGTCAATAGACGTCCTCCCAGAATTAAGCAACCGCCCTGTAGACGTCATTTGTCTATGGGGCGGTTGTTAAGTGGTTAAAGTGCTTAGATATAAACATAGATTAAGCACTACACTAATGAATAAAAAGCTGCATTATGCGTCTTGTATATTTACTTATAAGGAGTTGAGATTTAACACATAATGTATAATATATACAGTGGGTAAAATAAGTATTGAACATGTCACCATTTTTCTAGGTAAATGTATTTCTAAAGGTGCTTTAGACATGAAATTTTCACCACATGTCGGTATGCAATCTATACATGTAAAGAAGCCATAAAAAAATGAGTTCACAAATTAAGTTATGTGTAATAAAATGGAATGACACAGGGAAAAAGTATTGAACATGTGAAGAAAGGGAGGTGTAAAAAGGCATGGAAAGCCAAGACACCAGCTGAAATCTAACAGTAATTAGAAAGCAACCCTGCCCCTTATCAGTGCAAAGTAATATCAGCTGGTTCAGTCTGGACTCATGGCCTATAAAAAGGCGTCTTGTTTCCAAGGTGTCACACAAGAAACATATTGTTACAGAAGGATTTCTAATCTTCTGAATGTTCCAGTGAGCACTGTTGGGGCCATAATCCGAAAATGGAAAGAATATCATTTCACCATCAACTGGCCATGACCAGTTGCTCCTCTCAAGATTTCAGACATAAGAGTGAAAAGAATTATCAGAAGTGTTGTCCAAGAGCCAAGAACCACTTGTGGAGAGCTTCAGCAAGACCTGGAATTAGCAGGTACAATTGCTTCAAAGAAAACAATAAATAATGCACTAAATCACCATGGCCTGTATGCACGCTCACCAAGCAAGACTCCGTTGCTGAAGAAAAAGCACGTTGAAGCTTGTTCAAAGTTTGCTGCACAACATTTAGCCAAGCCTGTGAAATACTGGGCGGATATAGTCTGGTCAGATGAGACCAAAATTGAACTCTTTGGATGGCATAATACACACCATGTTTGGAGGTCAAATGGCACTGCACATCACCTCCAAAACACCCCCATACCAACAGTAAAGTTTGGAGGTGGGAACATCATGGTGTGGGGCTGTTTTTCAGCATACGTTACTGGCAAACGTCATTGAAGGAAGGATGAATGGAAAAATGTACCAATGCATTCTTGATAAAAATCTGCTGCCATCTACCAGGGTGATGAATATGAAACATAGGTGAACATTTCAGTAAGACAATGATCCCAAACACAAAGCCAAGGAAACTCACAATTATTATTATTATTGTTATACGGGATCTCTATACTGTAGCACTGACAGTTTGCGCAGCGCTTTACAACATTAGGGCAGACAGTACAATTACAATACAATTCAATTTAATACAGGAGGAATAAGAGGGTCTTGCAATCGGCTTCAAAGAAAGAAAATAAAGGCTAAAATGGCCCAGCCAATCACCTAACTTGAATCCAATAGAAAATCTATGGAAAGAATTAAAGATCAGAGTTCATAGAAGAGGCCCACGGAATCTTCAAGATTTGAAGTCTGTTTGTTGTGTGGAAGAATGGGCCAAAATCACACCTGAGCAATGCATGTGACTAGTTTCTCCATACAGGAGGCATCTTGAAACTGCCATTACCAACAAAGGATTTTGTACGAAGTATTAAATACATTTCAGTTAAAGTGTTCAATATTTTTTTCCCTGTGTCATTCAATATTATTACACATAACTTCAATTGTTAACTTATTTGTTTTGGTTTATTTGCATGCATGGGTTGTTACCGACATGTGGTAAAAATGTCATGTCAATGGCATCTTTAGAAATATATTTACCTAGAAAAATGGTGACATGTTCAATACTTTTTTTTTTGTAAGCGTCAAGGTTTATTTGAAAGCAAATGATAGTACAGTACAGGTGAGGAGTGACAGCTCCAGATCAGCCATATAGTCAATAAAAGTTTGTACAGAAAAATAAAAATTTTCGAGTAATGCAACCATATATGGTCAGAAAACAGCAAATACAAACAGAAGGAACAACATCAAGACATGTTACTGCTAATTAGCAATATCACTTCAGTAAGAAGGCACTTTTCTGTCTGTAATTGCTCATATTTCCAATAAGAAATCCAGAAGTCAAAATTTTTGCAGAATCTCAGAGAAAGAGAGTGTGTTACAAAAAAGTAAAAAAGAGGAGGCAGAGAAGATAAAAAGAAAAGGGAACAGGGAGTTTGCATTAAAGTGGTTGGGCACAGATATAGTCTCAGGCTACTATAATTTATCACAGTATACTAGATTACATGGGTATTTATGTCTTTTTTTTTTTTTATCAATTCTTTATTTATAGAAATCACACAGGACGTACAGAGACCCATAACAGAATAATGCTGATATAGTACATCAAATGAAATGTCCATCTCCTGACCAACAGAGATATACTGTCTGAACTCATAGCTTAAGAATGTTGAATGTGTCAGGATCGGCTCAGGGAGGTCTCCGTCACCCGCATGGCTTTTAACTCCTTCAAGTAAAGAGCAATAAAATAAAAACAAAAAAAAAAAAAAGGGGGGGGAAGGGGAATGAGGGAGGAGGGGGGGGGGGAAGGGGAATGGGGGAGGAGGGAACAAAAGGAGAAGACGGAATCAAAAAAAAGAAAGGAGAGCGAGGGGCCGCCCTAGAAGAAAGAGGGAATGAAAGAGCCAGTGATTGCTCCCCCCCCCCGCACCCGGTGGTCGACGTCCACCACCTCGTCCAGGTGAGAGTCTTCCAATCATGCTGCCAGCAACTGGGTGTATTCCGAGGAGAAAACAAATTCGTGCCAGTAGAACCACTTCTTGGCAAATTTTTCCCTGAGGCCTCTCTCCGTGGCCACCAGGTCCTCCATTGTGTTAATCTCTGCCACCTTCCTCAGCCATACCCCAGGTACTGGTGGTTGCGTCTGCTTCCAAAAGAGGGGGATACAGCTCTTCGCCGCCGTCAACAGGAGCGGCAATATGGATCTCCGGTATGCCTTCGTTGGTATGTCATGGTGATGCAGTAAGAACAGCGCCGGGTCCATCGGCAGCACCCGGTCCGTGAATCTTTGGGTAATCCTGTGTATTTCCGCCCAGAATGGCTGTATCCGCCTGCACGACCAGAAGATATGTAGCAGGGAGCCTCTCTCCTCTCCACATCTCCAACAAGTCTCTGGGCACTGGGGATACATCTTGTGTATCTTCACTGGAGTATGGTACCACCTAGTCATCACCTTAAACCCCGCCTCCTGATGTTTTGCGCATATCGAGGTCTTAAGATTAAACAGGAGAATCCTGTCTTTTTGTTTTTCCGTCAACTGTAATCCCAGGTCGGCTTCCCACCTCTCCAAGTAGGGGGGACTAAAACCCGGTTTAGGTGCTATTAGAAGCTGGTAGGTCCGTGAGACAACATGCTGTAGTGGAGTCTGGTCCAGACACCACTGTTCGAATGGAGTAAGGCTTCTCTGAAACAGCCCCGGCTGTGGTAAAGAAGCTATGAAGTGGGCCAATTGGATTTTTTGCCAAAAGGACAGTCCGACCAGTGCTGGGTCATCCAGAATTTGCTGCCTGGACATCCACTTATCCTGCACAAGAAAATGACGGACTTGAAAGCGTCCCACCGTCTTCAGCCCCTGAAAGTTGCTATCATTGAGGCCCGGACTGAATGCCGGATTGCCAGCAATCGGGATCAGAGGGGAAGGCCCCGGAGCCACTGCCAGCTCATCGAATGCTCGCACGACGACTCTCCTTGTCTCCCCTATCGTCGGATGTCTTACCAGCTGGGTAGGCAAACTCAGCCGACACCAGGGCACCGCCTCTGGAGGCATCCCCGCCAAGGCTTTCTCCACCCTTACCCATTGTTTGAGTGGGCCATGGCAACACCAATCGAGAACTCGGGTCAAGTGGCAAGCCATGGTACATCTGGGCATCAGGCAGGGCCATACCCCCCTGCAGCTTCGGGAGTCTGAGAATCGCCTGTGCCAGTCGAGGGGGCTTCAAAGCCCACAAGAAGGTTGAAAATGACCTGTTGACGGCCCTGAGAAACGCCCCCGGAATTCTGATCGGTAAAGCTTGCAGGAGATACAGTAGGCGAGGGAGGACATTCATTTTAAGAATACTGCATCTACCCAACCATGAAAACAACCCCTTATGCCAAGACTGCATGTCTCTTTTAATGGCAGACAACAGTGGGGGGAAATTGAGCTCAAATGCTTCTTCCAATCTTCTCGGCAACAGGATACCCAAATATTTAATATGTGACGAAGCCCACTTAAAGGGGAAGTCCACCCATAGAAGGGACGCCGTGGCCGCCGGAATGGACACATTCAACGCCTCAGACTTCTGGAAGTTAATCTTAAAGGAAGATAGCGTATTATCGGTCTTCAATTCCGCCAATGAGTTTGGCACTGAAATCAAGGGTCTGGTCAGGAAAAATAGTAAGTCGTCCGCAAAGGCTGCGACTTTCAGTGCAAGAGTATCGGCCACCTGTATCCCTGTAATATTTGGGTTATTTCTGACAGTCCGCAGAAATGGCTCAAGGGTAAGGATAAAGATCAGGGGGGAGAGGGGACATCCCTGCCTTGTGCCATTAGCGACCTCGAAAGATTGGGATAAATGTCCATTTACTTTGACCTGTGCAGATGGGTGGGAGTAAATAGCCTGTATCCACTGCATCATTCTCTGGCCTAATCCCAGCGCTCGCAGGGTCTCCGTCAGGAATATCCAGTCTACCCTGTCGAACGCTTTTTCAGCGTCCGTCGACAGGAGTAGCATGGGAACCTCCTTGGACTGGGCCGCATAAATCAGATTGAGTGCCTTAGTAGTGTTGTCCCTCGCCTCCCGCGTCGGGGCAAACCCCACTTGGTCATCGTGGATTAGTTGTGGAATCAGTGCCACCAGTCTTGTGGCGAGGATTTTAGTGAAAATCTTTAGGTCGATGTTCAGTAATGAAATCGGACGATAGTTTTGACAAAGAAGCGGGTCTTTGCCCTCTTTAGGTAGTACAGTGATGTGAGCCCGCGGCGTGTCTATCGGTAAGGTGGCTCCATCTCCCGCTTTGTTGTAAGCGGACAGGAAGTGTGGAGTCAGAAGATCTCCAAAAACCCTGTAGTATAGGAGGGAAAACCCGTCCGGGCCCGGAGCCTTGCCTGGTTTCATCTGTGCTATAGCCGCCCCAACCTCTTCTCCCGATATTGGCCTCTCCATGTCAGCCACCTCCTCCTCCGAGAGATGCAGCAATCCAGACTGCTGTAAATAAGCCTGAATGCTCGCTGTTTTAGATGCAATGTCTTTATCCGATCCAGGTCTAGGTAAGTTGTACAGTGCCTCGTAGTATTTCCTAAACTCTCCTGCAATCTCCTCAGTGGTGTGTATCTTAGTCTGGTTGTCCCCTATTAGCTCTGGCACGAAAGAGCGAGCCCTCTGATTTCTCTGCGCCCTAGCCAGCAACTTGCCACACTTATCACTGTGTTCGTAGAAAGTTTTCCTACATTTGGCGATCGCTGCTTTCGCTCTGATCAAGGCCAACGGCTGTAGCTGGTTCCGCAGGGCCGTAAGGTCCGACAGTGCCCTAGCCGCCAGCGACTGTTTGTGGGTTGCTTCCAAGGACCTGATCCGCTCAAGCAGATCCGTCATCTGTTTTGATCTAGCTCTTTTGATTCGAGCCCCCACCTTGATGAGAACTCCTCTGATGTAGCTCTTATGAGCTTCCCAAATCATCAGCGGGGAGCTTTCAGGCTGAACATTCCGGCTGAAGAACTCTTTCAGCTCACCCATAATCTCCTCTTTGACCTCCGGAGTTTGTAGCAAAGAATCGTTCAGCTTCCAAAGCCACTGCGCCAGGACCAGCGATAATAGGTCTATATCCAAAAAAACGGTCTGAGAAGGTAATAGTACCAATGGACGCGGATACCACTCTGGATAGGAGTGATTGGGGCACCAAGAAGAGGTCTATTCTCGTATATGTAGCATGAGGATGCGAATAGAAGGTATAATCTCTATGCGAGGGATGGAGGGCCCGCCATACATCTATCAGATTGAAGGCGTACAGGTTTTTCTTCAGGCGCTTTAGAGCTGCATAAGAGATCTGGGATGTGCCCCTGGAAGAATCAAGGGCCGGATCCAGGGTGAGATTCAAGTCCCCCCCCGCAATCACAGCCCCTTCGGCAAATTCTCCCAATTTTGCGAGAACTGGCTCCAGGAACGAAATCTGATTCGAGTTAGGAAGATATAAGTTAACCAGAGTAACCATCGAGTTTCCCAACTTTCCCTTCACGAGGAGGGCTCTGCCCTCTGCATCACTCCAGTGATCCACCAACTGCCAAGCCACCGAGCTGCGCAATAATATACTCACCCCTCTGGACTTGGAATCTGGTGAGCAACCATGGTAGGCCATCGGGAAGTAACGGTTTTGGAGTCTGGAGGGTCCACCGGCACGAAGATGCGTCTCCTGCAGAAAGCAGATCTGGGCTTTCATACTCTTCAGGTTTGAGAGCACCATGGAACGTTTTTCCGGAGTGTTGAGCCCTTTTACATTAATAGAGACCAGACGAACTGGTGTCCTGGCTCCGTTCCCAGCCATAGACACTGCCGGGGAGGGCGAGCAAAAGGGCAGAGAACTGAGTGTGAGGCAGAGAGCTACAGATAGATGGAAAAGTCCTAGCAAGGAAAGAGGGAGGAGGAGAGGGAGGGAGGGGGGAGGGGGGGGCATGAGAAAAAAAAAAAAACCTCCAAGAAACAAAAACACTAATACGCCAACGGCGTATGAGACCTAGTCTCTTCAACACCTAGGCGGCTTCTGTCGGAACCGCCCGTGCGGTGTGAGCCTATTTGGGGGTAAAAAGTTGAACACAGCCAGGGTCTGAGAGCTCCCATCCCGCCCACGGCCTCACTAGATTAAACTTTGACACGTCTCAAACTGGTGGCAATTGTGCCCATGAATAAAAAGAAACATATCAATCTACCAACAGAACAATGTTAAGAAATTAGACAAAAGTCGGTCATGCCACCCTCGGGCCCCCCCCCCCGCGCCCCCACCCCAGACATCCCAAGAACGTCCACAAGGGGTCCGGACACGGGCAGAGCCCGACCCGAACAACAGTTTAAAGAGAACCCCTCAATCATGATATCTGTGCTCCAGCCAGAACGAGTACCCGGCCCAGCGAGCACAGACACATAACCGGAAGAGGGACAAAGTGAACCCACTACACATGAAACATAAAAGGAAAAAAAAAAAAGTAATTGCCCAGTACAAACATGTATGTATAACACAATTCTCCCCCTCCACTAGTGCGAGCTTAACCCCCGGATAGCCCCCCCATCCCAGCAACCCCGGCCCCCACCCCGCCTGAGAGAAGGCAGTCTGATACCTCACAGCATAGGGGGAACACTATATGCTCTCCTCGCCGGGCCTGAGCGATGACAGATCGGGGAATAACTTGTGAGCGGGAGTGAAAAATAAAATGGGGGGGAGGCCAGAGGAAGGAGGGGGACACATACCATCAGGGGGAGGAAGGACGAGAAAAAAGAAGGATAAGGTGTAACATAACCTCCGGGACAATGGTATCACCCCCCCAGTACATGTTATAGCATAACTCGGACACTGGTAACCAAGGCAGGGAGAGCATATGGGATATATTAGTTATTGACACAGTCTAAGCCCCTAGAGACTACTCTGTGCATCCCCCGGTTCTAGAAAGGGTTACGGTGCCAGCATTCCCTCCCCCCCGGCACACACCACATCCAGTTCCTTTGCCTACGGAGGGCCTCGTAAAGAAGGGACCCTCCGTCACCCCGAGTCTCTTAATTGACCCACAGTCCCAACCGCCTGTACCGTACAAGAGATCCCTCATCTCCAGTCCTCTCACTCAGCAGTTCAGACAATGGGGGGAGCCCCTGCCTGGGCCTTCACTCGGCTGCAGTAGTGGGTGTCACATTTCTGGATCTGACATCCGGATCGGAGCCGGCTCCCTCACTGCACCTCTCCTCCTCCTCATCCGATGTGGTAGTCCAGCTCTGGGGGCTCTGATGAGCTGTCGTGGGTCACCCCCCGAGAGTAGGCAGCACCAGTCCGGTACCTGTATGGGCTCTTTCTCAATAAAGTGAAACAAGCCCGGCAAGTCAGCCACTCATCTCAGGGTATAGGAGGCAGTATCTTTGCAAACCGAAAGCTGGAGGGGAAACCCCCAGCGGTACGAGCAGTCCGCGCTTCGGATCAATTCCAGTAAGGGTTTCAGCATCGCTCTTCTTTGCAGCGTAGCCCTGGATATATCTGGAAAAACAGAGATAGAGGCCCCATCAAAATCAATAGTCCCTTTAGACCAGGCAGCACGCAGCACCTGCTCCTTGTGTGCGTAGCGGTGTAGACGGCAGATCACGTCCCGGGGGCGCTCTGGATCCTCCGACCTAGGGCCCAGTGCCCGATGCACCCGGTCGAATTCCAAGTTGTCCGGCGGGTTGGGTTCCAGCACCCTGAGCAGGATCGCCTTAACTGTCTCCTGGAGCTGTTCCGCAGACAATGCCTCAGGCAACCCCCGGAGCCGGAGATTGTTCCTCCGGCTCCGGTTCTCTAGGTCCTCCATGCGTAGCTGAATCTCCGCCAAGTTCTCCTGATGGTTCCTCCGGTCTTGCTCCAGCTGGGACACTCTTCGCTCCAGAGCCCCCACCGCCGACTCTCCCTTAGTCAGGCGATCATCCAATTGCCGCACCTCTGTGCGTACCTGCCCGAAGTCCCTTCGGTGTTGCTCTTCCACGCGGAGCACTAAGGCCTCAATATCCGCCTTCATGGGGAGAGCGCGTAGCAGGGCCCTGATATCCGAGTCCTCCTGCTGAGTCTGTGTCGGCATCCCCTGGCTGCACCTGGAACTCACAGAAGGATCTAGTATGGCAGGGAGACCTGATAGCGAGCTTGAGCCCGGCGATCGTTCCGCAGTCATGTTAGCAGGTACCGCGCTAGATCTAATCCCACCACGCGGCTTCTCTGTAGCTGGCTAGGTGAATCCCTGAAAAATTGGCTGATGGAAGCCGACGCTGGAGTCTTGGATGATCCCCTGCTTTTTCTGCGTTTCGGGGGGCTCATGACCAACTGAGTTACTGTAAAAAGGGGCACATTAGCGGGTTAAGGCCGGTTTAGGATCGGGAGCTCCAGCCCACAGCGTCCTCACTCCGCCATGTCCAAGCCACGCCCCCGGGTATTTATGTCTTACTGGGTCTTTTGTTAACAGTTACAGAAGGGGAAGTACCCCATAGCTTGTTACATAGTGTTTTTCAAGTTTTCATAAGCTTGAGAGAATTTGTCTGTGGACTGAGCAATAGTCTCTTCCATCTCACAGACCTTGCATACCTTGAGTAGCCAATCTCTAATGGACGGGACTCTTGAGGACTTCCAATATAGTGGGATGAGAGATTTGGCAGCATTTAAAAGATGTTTAGTTAAAGAGTTTTTATACTTCTTATAGGAAAAGGTTGAGTTGTGGAGGAGACAGCAGGCTGCGTCAAGAGATTAGTGGAAAGTGGAGATTATGTCACATTCTCACTATATATGGAAAAAAATGCCGTTTCCCTTATGGCAACGCCAGCATGTGTCGGGAGTTTGTGGGTACCAGGAATGCAGTGCTGGGGTATGGTACCAGTGAGTGAGGAGTTTGTATGCTGTCTCCTGTGTTCTGGTACTCAGAGAACATCTGTGTGAGACAATACAAGCCTTTGTCCATTGTTTATCTGAAATTGGGACCAGCTCTCTCTGAATCTGTCTTCTCTATGTGCAGTGTGGTTTTTAATCCAGGTGTATGAAAGTGAGGTAGTTTTTGGAAGTGGGTCACCTTTTAGGCATACTTTTTCTAAGTCGGTAAACTGTCTGCCGAAATACCTCTTTCTGGATGAGTGATTTACATAATCTCGAACTTGGAAATAAGTCCATAGTGGTAAATTGGGCGTATTGTTGTTTACTTTAAACTCATTAAATACTAGGAATCGATTGTGCTTTGAATGGTCTGGGGTGGTTCAATTAGGGGATCCATGGGGAAAAATTGTAGTGGAATGGTAGACAAGTCTTCTTCCAGAAAGATATAATCTTTAATGGATCTATGGCAGGGCCAATCAATGATCCTGGAGATATGAGAGGCAAAATAATAGTCTCTAAAATCTGGTATTCTCATCCTGCCATTTTCCTTTGTTCTAGTCAGCAGCCTAAATCTAATCCTGGGCTTTTGATGTGCCCATGTAAACCTGAGCTGCATTAAGTGGAACGATTTAAAAAAGTTCAGCGGAATTTCAACAGGGAGGTTTCTGAAAAGATATACAATTCTTGGAACAATTGACATTTTGCATATAGCTGCCCTACCAAACCAGGGAAAATGTCTTGGGTGCCACTTTTGTAGGTATAATTTTATTGTTTGAACAAAATAATGTCCATATATTTGCAATATTTGTGGTGTTAGCCAAATCTTAAGATATTTAAGGGCAGATTTCTCCCATTTGAAGGGGCAATTAGTTTGGATATTTTGAAGGGTGGACATAGGTATGGATATGTTCATATCCTCAGATTTTGTGTAGTTGATTTTTAGGTTCAAAATATAACTGAACTTAGTGAATTCTTTTAACAGAGTGGGAATCGAAATTAATGGATTGGTCAGGAAAAAAAACAAGTCGTCAGCATAGGCTGCTACTTTAAATTCTCTATTTGCTACCTTAAAGCCTTGTATTGTGGGGTCTGCGATTACCTTCCTAATAAATGGCTCCAAAGACAAAATAAAAAGCAGGGGAGAAAGAGGGCAACCCTGCCTGGTACCATTTTTAATGTGTACCATTTCGGATAGGGATCCATTTATCTTAAGTCTTGCAGAGGGATTCTTGTAAAAGGAGGATATCCAGGCCATCATGTGTGATCCCAGTCCTATGTGTTTATAGGTGTCTAGCATGAAGTCCCAAGCTGCTCGATTGAAGGCCTTCTCAGCATCTGTTAACAGGAGAAATCCCTCGATCATTCGCTTTTTAGTTGCATTTATTAGGTTCAGCGCTTTGGGGACATTATATTTTGTCTCCCTGCCAGGCACAAATCTATCCTGCTCTGGGCCTATTAGATTGTGTAGAAGAGGTTTTAGTCTATCGGCTATGATTTTCAGCATTAATTGCACATCTAAATTGAGCAATGGGATGGGCCTGTAGCTGGTGCATTGCGTTGGGTCCTCGTTGGGCTTAGGAATGACCATTATGATGGCCAATAGAAACGCAGATGGAACCTCTCTAGAAGTTGACAAAGAGTTCAGGGCAGACAATAGTGGGTTGGCTAGTACGTGGCTGAAGGTTTTATAGTAGATGGAGGTGTAACCATCAGGGCCTGGGCTTTTTCCAGCTTTTAGATTTTTAATGGCTGAAATGAGTTCTTGGGTAGTAATTGGTTGTTCTAGTTGCTCAATGTCTTCAGTAGAGAGTGTGAGCAGTTTGGAATTGTTGAGGTATTCCTGTATTATTTCTGAGCGGTCTCCAATGATTTTACCAGGTTTGTGTTGGTTTGGTAAATTGTAGTAGTTGTTATAGTATGCATGGAAGTGACAGGCTATTTGGTCTATGATTACATCTATTTTCCTTGATATATTTTGGATGCCTAGTATGTTTTGGCTTGCATGGTGATCTTTAAGAGCTCTTGCCAGGAATTTGCCTGTCTTGTCCCCATGTTCATAACATATCTTTTTCTGGAAGTATAAGAGGCATTTAGATTTTGCTTCTAGGTTCTGTTGGAGCATTTTCCTGGCTTCTAGTAGCTCTAAAGCTAATTGTGTCGATAGGGATTGTTTATGATGAGATTCTAGAGATGTTATTTTGTCTATTAGTATTTTGGTTCCTTTTTACAGAAGGAGCCTAGTTTAATCAATTCTCCCCTTATCAAACATTTATGGGCCTCCCATTTCATCATGGGGTCTGCCTCTGGGATGGCGTTGTGTTTAAAAAAACTCTTCCAGGTGTATAGTGATTTTAGAGAGTAAGGAGGGGTCTGTTAGCAGTGATGCATTCAGTCTCCAAATATTGGATTTTGTTGTTGGGTTGGTCAAGGCCATGCTGAGGGATGTAGATCTTTTTGGGATGTGAAAATATAATTGATTCTAGAGTGTCAGTCATGAGGGATTGAGTAGGATGTAAAGTCCTTATCATCTGGATGTAAAAATCTCCAAGTGTCGATTAATTGCATTGAGTGTAACATGACTTTGATTTGTTTTAAGATTTTGTAGGTGATGTATGCTTTGCCTGAGGATGTGCCAGTGAGAGTGTTGAGGTGGACATTAAAGTCACTGCCTAAAATTAAATGTCCAGAGCTAAACCCTGCTTAGTCTTTCATCAGTCATTGGCAAAATGTCAGATGTGATGTGTTTGGGAAGTAGACATTGGCTAGGGTGATGGGGGTTCCGCAACATTTCCCTTTCAGGAAGAGGTATATTGCTTCTTTATCTACCAATTTCTCTGTTAGTTCAAAGGAGGCCTCTCTGCTGATGGGAATGGAGACTCCCTTTGATTTAGAGACATCATTGGTAGCGTGGTGTGCTTCAATAAAAAAGGAGTTAGTAAGCTTGGGTATATGATGTGTCTTGAAATGTGTCTCCTGTAGTGTTGAGCGAACCCGGACTGTAACGTTCGGGTCCGTACCGAACTTTCGGGTGTCCGTGGCACGGACCCGGACCCGGACATTTCAAAAATCGTTCGGGTTCCTCATTTTATCGTCTTGGGGCCTGGCTTGGGCTTGCTAAAAACTTTACAGGCCCAGGCCCAGGCACGGTGCCTGTGGGCTTTCAAGCCATGCCTGGGCTTGCAATGTCAGGCCCAAGCGAGTTGTGATGTCCTCTGTGTAAAGTTCTGTGTAGTATATGGGTTCGAATGATTGAGGAAAAAATAACTTCGTGTGGTGCGATGGTTACTACAGAGATTTAGTTTCCCTCAGAGGTAAGGGTAGTCGTCTCTCCGGAGGAAACTTGATTGTCTCTTTAACCATCTATTTCTTCGTTATATGGAGAAGGACTTTCCCTTTACAACGCCTTGGGGGTAGTGGGATCGGTTACAGATGAAGGGTTTGTGTAGTGTAGACTGTAAAACGGTTACTGACTACTTT
>BLSH010473573.1:1054794-1080496 GCA_018402905.1 Glandirana rugosa | reverse complement strand
CCTCAGAGCAACAGCACAGACAGCAGTAGTAAAGTAATCTATCTCAGGATGCAGGATCAGGTCTTAAAATGGCTAAAATCTGTCCCTCACGCCGTCAGCTACCTTTCCCTATACTAACCCAAGGAGCATGTGACTGCAGCACTGTGACTCCAGCTTATAAAGAGGCTGGGTCACATGATGCACTGGCCAATCACAGCCATGCCATTAGTAGGCATGGCTGTGATGGCTTCTAAGGGCAAACCAGTGAAACGCTTGTTGATTGGCTGCCCTGCAGCTTCTCAACACGTGGAATAAAATAGCAGAACCCCGGACCGAACCCGAACGATTTTTGAAATGTCCGGGTCCGGGTCCGTGCCACGGACACCCGAAAGTTCGGTACGGACCCGAACGTTACAGTCCGGGTTCGCTCAACACTAGTCACCTATACTATAATCAAGTCAATTTAACTTTTAGAGACATAGCTTTTCAATCTAAAACTTAATTCCAAACAATTTTCATGTATGCAAAGCTCAGGTTGTAATAAAAGGGTGTATGCTATTCTTTTAACTAAATTCTATTATTAATATTAGTAATGGGAAAGTTATAGTGAGAACTAAGATCCCACTTTTGCATAATAGTTAGAGCAATCTTCTCTGCATTGTTTGAATGTTCTCAGAGAAGGAGTGAAAAGCTGTTTCTTGCCCCTTCATTCAATGCTAAGATTATTCATTGTATTTTTTTCATTTTGTCTAAGTAAATCTTGAAAGGTACATTGATTTAAAAGTCCAATTATGATGACAGTAGACTAAAAAGTATTTTTTTCAACGTTTATGGAAGAAAACTTTCATAACACTAAATTATCAATAGTAGGGAAGAATGAACTTGTTAAAAATGTTCTCAAGTGCCAATTCACCTGATCCAATTTCTTCATCTATTTTGCCAGTTTGAATTCACTAATCTTTTCTTTATTATTTTAATATTTTGTTGAAATTAAAAAAGGTATACTTCTCATTCCTTAAACGACATCAGGTCAGTAATTAACTGCATTGAATCTGCATTTATGGATTATTTCTATTGTGAATGTGTGAAAGGGCCATTGGAAGACCAGCTTCTCACTTATTTTCCAACTGTTTCTTTTGTTCTTGTTTTATTGATTATTTTAAAACTGAGAATCAGAGCATGGCATCACTTCTCAGGAAGGTACTAGCTTGGGTTGTGGCACAGAGTATAGATTGTAAACCAAACCAGAAATGGGGTTTTCAGCCTTTCTAGCCTTAAATACCAGAAGCTGAATGTTCCTAGAAAATAGTTGTGTGGTTAAAATCTGTTCTCATGACTGTTGTTCTTAGGTGGAACTTGTAGCTTGGGAAGTGCAGTATGCCTCCACAACGACCAAGCCCAAAGTCATAATGAGGTTGATGGCTAGGATCCCGTTGCCATGCCAACAAGAGTGGAAGAAGAACTTGTTACCAGTGCAGTGACATTTTTCCAATCCATTAGAAGTTAAGGTGGAGAGAATGCCTGCCACTAATAGAATGTGTGTGTTCCGCGCAGACGGTCAACAATTCTACTCTTAGAGCTGCAGCCCCCACCGTAACTTCCCCTAGGTGTAGTTAAAAATGGTTTATTTTGTGGTGGATATGGCACCACTCTGTAAAATTAATACAGTATATCCTCACCCAACCAAAACTCAATTACTATGCCTTCCTGTACACACCAATGTCTCTTCAAGGATCACCGAAACATTAAAACTCAGAACCAAATACTAATGTGCCAGATATTGTCTGAAAAGTGCATGTATACTTTCCCTAAAGTGCTCAAGTGTCATAAATAAATAGTGAATATTTATATCAATCAATCATAAGAAATTACTAAATATACATCACCTGAATTAATAAATAAATAAATTTAAATAAAAAATATTGTGTGAGTAATTAACTGTGATCATCCTTGTTTTAACAAATATATAGTATAGCCAATATATATATATATATAAATAAGTAGATAAATATATCAATATCTTATAATCCCCCAGTGATGTGAACAATGCTCAACAGTCTTTAAAAATTGTGGAAAACAACAATATGTATAGGATAGTGGTGTATGGGTAATAATTTCACTTCAATCACGTGTCAGGTGAGTCCACTCCGTGCTCCCCAGTGGTTAGAAAACTCACCAGAAAGCAATCCCTGCCAGCATAGAGATCTCAGATATTCCTATATGAAGTTCATCATCCAGGCTTTCCTCATAGTACCATACATGAAAAGAGAGTAGCCACTTTCTTGTGTAGTATATAAAGACTTTTTTAATGTGATAAACGAATAAAATCCACTCACATTTGTGAAGATAAAACAAGCTTATATCATGCAAATCGATCCACAGCATCCAGGGTCAGTCCAATGTGTTGTCTGTGTTCCTCTAATACATTCACTGCTGACACCCGAAGTGACGCATGGCGTATGCCGTCGCTCTATGCGTTTCGTCATTGAACGTCTACTGGATGGTTGCCATCTTGGTACACTCCCGGGGTTATATAGGGCTAGTGCAGGTGTAATGCCTCAAGGTAATTAGTCGACATTTTGATGAAGACCTGGGTGCGGGCCATGTTATTGTCGATCGGCACCGCAAATCTGATATATTCAGGCCAAATTCGTTTGTACGAGGATCGCAGCAGGACACATGGGCTGTTACAATCCTACCGCTAGGTGTATCACTATATAGAATACATGAAAGCTGTGTTTAATGCCCGTCACTATGTTGTCATGATGACAGGTCTAAACATGAAAGGACATTTTCCTTAGTCAATAGTTAGAAGCCAACAACTTCAATTTACTAAGATGGGTTATTTTTAACACATTCTTTATTTAAAGGCTAAGTTCACCTTTAGTAACATTTTAAATGTTACACCCGTATTCAGGGTGTAACATGTAACATGTTACTAAAGCAACTATCCCCCCCCCACTCCCCCATTGTGATAGCAGGCAGGAGATCCTCTCCCTCCACTTGCTGTTACAATTTAAAAATAGCACTGCTGTGCTGGGCTTTGCTCACATAGCAGCATTTTTCATTTACAGAGTTCTATGAATGGATGAACTGCAAGTACCATCGGCCATGACATCAGAGGACTTGTAGTTCTCAATGAACTGCAAGGGTGCTGGTGAGCATCCTCATGGTTCATTGATTCGTCCTGCTCTTCAGTTACTGTCTGCCTGTATGGGAGGTATGGGCAGACAGCTGTACTGAGAGTCTGCAGGAGCCTGATATTGCACCCATGATCTGCTGAGAAGCCAAAGCCAAGAAGAGTGGATACCCCTTAAAATGCATTAGACTTTGTAGACCTGTGTGGCATCTTCCTGTGACAAGAAGTTGGTGCAGAGGTTCTGGCGTCACTGTTTCTGGATTGTATTGATTAGCTTGTTTATATATTGGTCTGTGAGTATAATATTTGATTTTAATATTTCAATAAATGGCATTAAAAGGTAAATCCCTAGACTGGTACACCCTTTCTTACAGTCTTCAGTTTGGGACTACCCTAGTCCTAAAAGGGCAGCAAAGTGTGGTGGCCATCCAAACCTTTGCTGAAACAAAAAATCAGCATAATCCAAAGATTAAACTGAGGCAGAATCTTCCAATAAGGATGCGTCTTCCTTTTACAGCTGAGAGGGAAATAACCCTTACTTTGGATAGATTTCCTCTCACTTTCCAGGACAGGAAATGAAAGAAAATATACTGGACACAGACAGCAAAAAAAGTAAAAAAATGCTGGGATCTTAACCCTTCCCTGGTGTATTGGAAACTAAAAATAATGTTTTTACTATACATACTGTTTGATGCTAAATAAAATACATTAACATGGTTGTAGTATAACCCTAGGATACCAGATAGCCTTACTCACCAAATGATTTCCCCTTGGTTGGGAAAGAACTTGTTTCATTTTGGCCATCTAGTTGACCCCATAACAAGAACACTTTAATCCTTTGAAGACCTTTGGGGGAAACATAATTTACCCCGTAGAGTTTTCTTTGGTTATCTCCAAATACACCACTATGCCCTATCTTTTGCCTCGAATCTCTGATTCCTGAAACTGACTCCATTTGAACGTATAGTTCTTGTGGAACCATCTCAAAAGGGTTTGGTTTCTGATATCTATAGGATATTGAATAAGTATAATATGGATTCTCAGGGGTAGCACAGGTACATGCTCAGATGGGAATGGGCTCTCTAGAAGGAATTGTCTATAGAACAGTGGAGGATTATATGGGCCCGGGCAGCCAAAAGTTCACTTTGCACCCTCTATAAAGAGAATACATATAAGGTACTTTACAGCTGGTATATGACAGCTGACCGTTTACAGGCCATATATCCCTAAACTTCGGACCACTGTTGGTGATGTTGCAGATGCTGAGGTACACTGTTTCATATTTTTTGGTAACGTCCCCTCTTGCAATCGTATTGGAGTTCGGTCCAGAACCTTATCCAGCTATTGCTTGACCTGGACACCCCCCTTACTCCACAGTTTTTTCTACTGGTTTTACTCCCCCCTAGATTAACCATATTAGCAAAAAATGTAGTATCTCACATTCTGACAGCCGCTAGGTGCTTGGTAGCTCATCACTGGAAAGACAGTTGCCACCAACCCCAATTGAGCTATACACTATGATAAAAGATGTGGAGATCACTGAGTCACTTACAGCACAATTATCAGACATGGTGGAACAACATAATGGGGTAAGAGAGCTACTGGTGCTCTACAGAGGATCCCCCCTAGGCCCCACAGCCCTCTATCAGCTTGGATTTTGGTTCTTTCTGTACCCAGGTATGTGGAACTTTTTCTTTTCAACTTTGTTTATTGTTTCCTGGATATTCTGTGAGACTATTAAACTGGGTATAGGTCTCTTATTTAGGGTCCAGTATTATTTCTGATCACTTTTTTTTTGCTGTAAGGGATCGTCATAATGAGGATTACTTTATATGACTGTTTTCCTATTCAATTTGCCACTGGAGGGCTCTGTTTCAAGGTAGGTCTTTCATAATGTGTTAGTATGTAGTGCATACTAACACATTATAATATTGCCTTGCAGGAGGAAACTTTTTTTTTTTAAATCCAAAAGTTTACTACTGCTTTAATGCATTCTATGCATTAAGGTAAAAAAACCTTCTGTGTCAGAGGACCCCCTCCCCTCACCCCCCTTAAACTTACCTGAGCCCATTCTTGATCCAATGATGTACACAAGAGTAGCGACTCCCGCCACTCTCTCCCTTTTCTTTTGGCACATTGATAGCCATTGGTCTCCACTGCTGTCAATCAAATTCTGTGATGAGGGAGTGGGGGGCGGGGTCAAGCCGTCCTGTCTGTGTGAATAGATGCAGACAGGGAAATCGGGAACAAGCTCACACGGGTGCCCCCATATAATGTGGCTTTCTTTGGGGGCACTTGCCAAATGGAGAGGAGCCAGGAGTGCTGGTGGGGAGCCCGAGAACAGGAGGATTGGGGCTGCTCTGTGCAATACCAATGCACAGAGCAAGTATTTATTATTTAACCACGTCCTGGTTCTCCCGTTCTGACTAGACGTCATTTGACCCACACACTCAGCGAACGGTAGTACAGTGTGCCGCTCTGACACACCGCACCTTCGATCACGGTAAAGAGCCTATGAAGTAGGCTCTTTTTCACATGATTAGCTGTATCTAATCACAGCTAATCACAGCGTAACTAGGAAGTGACGGTTATCGGCATTCCTCTATTCATGCTGAGCGTGAATAGAGGAGAGCCGATAAGCAGCTCTCCTGACAAGGGGGTCTGCACCGATAATCAGTGCAGTGATTATCAATGCAGCCCCATCAGCGATGCCCACCAGTGATGCCCACTAGCGCCCACCAGTGATGCACACCAGTACCCACCAGTGATGCCAAACAGTATTCATCAGTGATGCTAATCAGTGGCCATCAGTGATGTCTTTCAGTACCCATTAGTGATACCTGTCAGTGCCTCCCCATCAGTGCCGCCTATCAGTGCATATCAGTGCTGCCTATCAGTGTCCATCATTTCCGCCTATCAGTGACCAAACATGCTGCCCCTCAGTGCACATCAGTGCCACCTATTAGTGCCCGTCAGTGCCACCTATCAATTCCTGCCTATCAGTGCCGCCTATCAGTGCCCATCAGTGCTGCATATTAGTACCACTTCATCAGTGCCACCTTATCAGTGCCCCCTCATCAGTGCCCATCAGTGTAGCCTCATCAGTACACATCAGTGAAGGAGAAAGCATACTTATTTAGAACATTTTTTTTAACAGAAATTAAAAAAAGCTTTTTTTTTTATTTTCAGTTGAAATTGTCACTCAAAGTGCGACAGCTATGCAAACTTAAAATTGGCCTGGGCTAGGGTTGTCATCTGTCCGGGATTCACCCGGAGAGTTTGGGTTTGGAATCATGCATCCAGGTTTCAGACTGCCCGAAACCCGGACACATTATTCAGTCCGCACTATGGCTTCCCAACAGGATTGCTGGGGGCAGTAATCTAAGCTGAGAGTGTCTCTCTTTCACACTGCCCAAAGCCAGCACTAACAACCCCCCCCCACACACACACACTAACGGGAGAGGATGGAGGGCTTAATCTGCTCCTCTTCCTCCCTCCCCTACCCCACTGTGTCTGCCCACACTCCAATCCCCAGCTCTGTGCCTCAGAAAAAGAAAGTGGGGGTGGGAAATTTGAAGTCCAGCAGCCTCAGATACATCTGGATGAGAGGTGCTGACTGTGAGCTCACCATCCATCGGTGTCTGTGACTGAAGTCTCCCCCCTTCTCTCTCCTGCCTCTGAGTGAATACACTAAGGTAAAACAGGGTTCTCAGAGCACCCCTTACATCAGATTTCCCCTTTACACCAGAGTCCACAGTGTTCCCCTAACATCAGAGTCCTCTCCGTACATCAGAGTTCTCAGTGTTCCCCTCTTAAATCAAGGTTCCCAGAGAATCCCTTGTGTTAAAGTCTCCAGAGTTCTCCCTTACATCAGAGTCTGCAGAGTCTCCCCTTACAGTGTAAAGCCTTGTACACACGGTTTGATTGTCATATGACCGCGCTTCTGATTTTTGTCAAAAGCACGTGTCCATGGAAAATTTTTTGTTCGACCTGAACTCATCATCAGAAATGACGTAGTGTTTTGAATATTTTTTTAATCTTTTTTTTTTTCGTTTCTGAGCATTCGTAGTCTCGGTTGTATGATTTTTTCGCATCGGATGTTGCCTTGTCGGACGGAAAAAAAATTCTAGCTTGCACATTCAGCTTTTGGCTGACAAAAAAAATCTAAATCTGCTGTCAAAAGGAGCATTCTAACGGCAAGAATTTTGGATGACAGGCCGTCGAAAGAAAATTCTGTGGATTCAGATGTAAAAGGGGAACTCTGTGGATTCAGATGTAAATGAGGAACTCTGTGGACTCTGATGTAAAATGGGAACTCTGTGGACTCTGACTCTTGTGTTTAACTTCATATGATTAGAAATGTTATTTATTTGCAAAATATATGTAGAGTTTATGCTATAAAAAGAAATTGCTGTGTGTGGCTAAAGTACTCGGGTTTGACTTGAACAAAAGGTGGCAACCCTAGCCTGGGCAGGAAGGAGGTGAAAGTGCCCAGTATTGAAGTGATTTAACCACTTCCTTACTGGGCACTTAAACCCCCCTCCTGCCCAGACCAATTTTTGGCTTTCAGCGCTGTCGCATTTTGAATGAGAATTGCGCGTTCGTGCGACGTTGTACCCAAACTAAATTTATATCATTTTTTTTCCCACAAATAGAGTTTTTTTTGGTGGTATTTGATCCCCTCTGCGTCAATTCTGATCGCCGCTATAAACATACAAAGAGTGATGATTTTGAAAAAACCCAATATTTTTTCCTTTTTGCTATAATAAATATCCCAAAAAAAATTAAAAAATAAAAATGATTCAACAGTTTTGGCCGATATATATTCTTCTACATATTTTTGGTAAAAAAAAAATCGCAATCGGCGTATATTGATTGGTTTGCGCAAAAGTTACCGCGTCTACAAACTATGGGAATTGATTTATGGCGTTTTTATTTATTTTTTTTTTTTACTAGTAATGGCGGCGATCTGCGATTTTTATCGGGACTGCGATATTGGGGCGTTTATGTCGGACTTTTTTGACACTTTTTTGGGACCAATGACATTTATACAGCGATTAGAAATTTAAATGTCCACTGATTACTGTATAAATGTCATTGGCAGTGAAGGGGTTAACCAGCAGGGGGCAGTGAAGGGGTTAACAATGTTCCCTGGGTGTGTTCTAACTGTGGGGGGGCAGGGCTGGCAGGGACATAACAGATCTAACTGATCCCAGTGACAGGGATCAGTAGATCTGTCATGTCCCCTGTCACAGAACTGAGAACCGCCGTGTTTACAACGGCGGTTCCCCGTTCTGCAGGTCTGACAGGGGATCGCGGGTCTCGGGCGGACATCGAGTCCGCCCGACCCGCGGGCACGGCCACGCAGCGTGCGGTGGGCGCGTGCGCGCGCCGGCGCCGCCTGTGAGTGCGCGCCAGGAGCGCGCATATGCCCAGGACGTCCACCCAGCATTTCAGATCCGCGCTGGAGCCGTACTTTGGCTATAGCGTGGATCTGGACGGGTTAATAAAAAAAAAAACAAGTTTAAATATCATTTTGGTGTGTTAAATATTTCAGAGCTGCATTTATTTGTGTCTTTTAATATAAGTGTGGAGTTCAGCTTTAACCTCACCACCTGCCTGTACATTACAAAAGCTAAACACGCTTATAAATGAAGCATGGTTCATTCAGCCCTCCCGGTATACACATTCAGCATTTGCCTTTTGTACAATTCCGACTCATACTACTGCAAAACACTGCAATAAAAAAATGATATTATAGAAAAATAACAGGTATTCCTTTGATGTGCGAGTGCTGGGTTCTCTGTAATTATCAGAGACCCTTTAGAGAGAGGCAGACTCTGTCACAGTCATTTGGAAAAATAGCACAGGTGCAATGCAGAAATCTGGGTTGATTAAATAAGCTGCAGTTTAGCTGCTGGAAAACGGAAGGAGTAAAAAGACTGGCTTACATTGTGCAGCTTGTAAGCTGTTATGGAGAACAAAGCACTCTACCAGTAAATGTCTAAGAAGCCTGTTATGGGGCTCAAGAGGATCTCTGCGTTATGTGCTCAGCCAGTCCTAGTCCTACGCTGTGCTTTACATCTATTTTTTGCCAGAATGACTAAGCTGCTGGGGAATGATTGGAGCATAACAGAATAGATTCACAAAGCGTTATCTTCCCCATAGAAAGCACTGCATTCTTTATCTCCCACTGTGACTGCGCCATAAAAAAAAAGCTCCAGATGGGGTGGTTTATTTGGGTTTTGCAAATGCTATGGAATGGAATCCTTGGTATCAGCGCCATTCATATTGAACTCAAAGGCATGCTAGCGTTGGTTTAAAGTTTTACTATCAACCTCACTTGTTTTGCATAGGAGTTTAGGAAATGCAAGAATTATTCACTATTAACTATTTTTAGACAAATCTTTTTTTTTTTTTCAACATTATTTTTTTATTGGGTATAACATTAGAAAACATAACCATACAGATAACTTCGGGAAGAAGAAATAAAGAAATATGGGACATTGGTACATTTTATAGGAATACGGTTCATAAAGGCATGTATAGACTACACAATGTCGGGATATAATTACAAAACAGTCAAATAGGTATCAATGATTAACCACTTGCTTACTGGGCATGTATACCCACCTCCTGCCCAGGCCAATGTTCAGCTTTAAGCGCTCTCATGCTTGACAATTGCGCGGTCATGCAACGCTGTGCCCATATGAATTGTTTATAAATTCTTTTCACACAAATAGAGCTTTCTTTTGGTAGTATTTAATCACCACTGGGTTTTTTTATTTTTTGCTAAACAAAAAAAGACTGAAAATTTTGAGAAAAACAACATTTTGCAAACAGGTCATTTTTCTTCACTGATGTGCGGTGATGAGGCTGCACTGATGGCCACTTATAGGCAATGATAGGTTGCACTGATGGGCACTGATGAGACAGCACTGATGGGCACTGATAGGTTGCACTGATGGGCACTGATGAGGCTGCACTGATCAGGAGGCACTGATGAGGATGCACTGATGGGTGGCACTGATAGCTGGCACTGATGTGCTCTGATAGGTGGCACAGAGAGGTGGCGCTGATAGGCGGCACTGATGGACACTGATAGGTGACACTGATGGGCACAGATACGCACTGGTAGGCAGCACTGATAGGCAGCACTGATGATGCACTAATAGGCGGCACTGATAGGTGGCACTAGGGATGAGCTGAACGACCACCTGTTTGGTTCGCACCAGAACTTTCAAACATCAGGAAAGTGTGGAACTGAATAACGAGCCCCATTGGAGTCTATGAGACCCGAACATGAAAAATCAAAAGTGCCCATTTTGAAGGCTTATATGGGCATATATATAATGGTTATGGAGGTCTGGGAACTGACCTGGGGAACATGTATCAATGAAAAAAAAGTTTGTAAAAAAAATGTGATTTTTAAATGAGCAGTGATTTATTGATGCTTAAAGTGAAAGCATAAAAATGAAAAATTCCTTTCAATCTAGTGCCCTGGGGGCCCCCTTAGTCTACCTGTAAATTGGCACATCTGTACCATATATTGAATCTGCTGCAGCAATAAATGCCAAAACATGACATTTTCCAAGCAAGCTTTCATTATTTTGTAAGCAATGGCTTGGGGAGACAGTCTGTATGATGAGGCCACAATGTAGTGTACTGAGAACAAGATTAGAGATTTTTTGGATAAATTCTGGTGTCTCTTCCACAGACTTTGGATAGAATTAACAGGTGCGGAAAAATTGGTCTTTGTGTATCTGTGGCCCCTTCACACCGTGATCCTACAGAGGTACTCTTGATGAAAGCAAGAATTGGCCTTGCTGTGAAAAATTGCAATGATATGCACCTGTCAAACAGGTGTGGAAAAATTGGTTTTGGGGTGTCAGTGGCGCCTTCACACTGTACAGAGCTACTCTTGATGAAAGCAAGAATTGGCCTTGCTGTCAAATATTGCAGTGATATGCAGATGTCAAAGAGGTACAGAAAATTTAATTTTTGGGTGTCGGTGGTGCCTTCACATCGTAACCTTATAGTGGTACTTTTGATGAAAGCCACAATTGGCCTTGCTGTAAAAAAAATAATTTGATGCAGCTGTCAAACAGGTGCTGAAAATAGATTTTTGGGTATCAGTGGTGCCTTCACTCCATATCCCTGCTATAGAGGTACTCTTGATGAAAGCAAGAATTGGCCTTGTTGTGCAAAATTGCAATGATATGCACCTGTCTAAAAACACAAAGGAAATGAGTGCAGCGCTATTTCTATAATTATACCGTGTGTGTGGCCTGGTGTAACATAAACAATCACACAATTATGTGGAATATAATTTGTTGGTGGTGCAGGTGTGTAAACTTCTTTTACAAAGACAACTCCTAATTAACCCGTGACATACATGTGTGTCTCAATCATAGATACTAATGACAATTTTTTGACTCCAAATTAAGTGAATGGTGAACAAATGCTCAAACTTGCATATACGAAATTCATGTGTGACACAAACAAATATGAAACATGATAAAAACTTAAGCCATAGAGTGAATGTTGAAAAGTGAAACAATTATAAAAATTATATTAAAATAATGACAATAAATTCAAGTCCGTATCACTTTTAACAAGTGAGTTTTTTTAAATTCTCCTGAAAGTGATAAATCTCGGTGCGCTGAATTTAAAAAAAAACTCAAGTGTTAAAAGTGATACGGACACATGGTATAATTATAGAGATAGCGCTGCACTAATTTCCTTTTTGTTTTAGTCAGCTAAAATTGTCTCGGATAGCTATTAAGTGCCAGCAGCTGTCTATACCAATCCTATCCACTCAATTGAGCAATATAATTGGGAATAAACCATCAAGTGGTAGCGCAGAGGCACCCCTCTACCTCCTTTTTTCTGATATGCACCTGTCAAACAGGCGCGGAAAAATAGTTTTTTGGGTGTTGGTGGTGCCTTCACACAGTAACCCTATAGATGTACTCCTGATGAAAGCAAGAATTGGCCTTGCTGTAAAAAATTTAATTTGATGCAGCTGTAAAACAGGTCCTGAAAATTTGGTATTTGGGTGTCGGTGGTGCCTTCACACCATAAGCCTATTGAGGTATTCTTGATGAAAGCAAGAATTGGCCTTGCTGTCAAAAATTGCAATGATATGCAGCTGTCAAACAGGTGCAAAAAATTGGTCTTTGGGTGTTAATTGTGCCCATGAAGCCTACACCAAAAACATTCTTCCAGATGAGATCAACACCCACAACACTAGACAGCCTAGAAGTCCTGTAGAGATTCCACATCCCAAAAACACTTAATCTGCGATAAAAATGTTGTGGTACCCAAATGGCTGGTGTTCTTGCCATGCTTGATGTGCTTGAGACAAGCGTTGCAAATAGCAACAGTGCGATTGGCTATACTAAAAAAGGCCCAGACAGCTGAGGTGTGGGAAGTGGGCCGGGAGGTAGCAGCTCTACAATGTGATGGAATAGGGTAGCTGATCTCTGGTCTTCCATGATGGCTGCCTCACTGGTGTTGTGCCTCACCCTCACTTTCCTCCTCCGCTCTATCTGGCACCAAAGTTGCATCAGTGACCTCATCATCATCATCTTCTCCATCCTCATTACCACTGGAGACAACTTGGCAATATGCTGCAGCGGGGGGAACATGAATGCCAATTTATGTACCAGTGTTCTCTCTCCCCTCTCTGTAAGCTCATGTTCCTGCCTTCCTCAAATCTCAGAACTAACATCTGAATTGAGTTATGGCAGCGCATCGTCAAGGAGCAAATGGCTGATGCTGTTTTCAAATAACTCTTCTGACTCCTCCATGCCTGATGCTGGGTTATGGCAGGAATAACTGTGGACAAGGAGGCAGGTTTAGCCACTCTGGCAGCTGCAGGGGACTGTATATTAGTCTCTGCTTGGGTGACAGTGGATGAGGAGGATTGTAGTGCCCATCATTGCTGCTTATTAGTGCCCTGTATCAGTGCCCATCAGTGCCATCTATCAGTACCCATCAGTGCCACCTAATCAGTGCTGCCTATCAGTGCCCAGTAGTGCTGCATATCATTGCTGCATATTAGTGCCTCCTTATCAGTGCCCATCACTGCCACCTCATCAGTGCCCATCAGTGCCACTTCATCAGTGTCCATCAGTTCAGTCTCAGCAGTGCCCATCAGTGAAGGAGAAAACAACATTTTATAACAGAAACAAAAATGTTGGTCTTTTTTAATTTGTTTAGCAAAAAATAAAAAAAAAATGGTGATTAAATACTACCAAAAGAAAGCTCTACTTGTGGGGGAAAAAATATATAAAAATTGAATTTGGGGACATCGTTGCATGACCGCGCAATTGCCATTCAAAGTGCGACAGCGTTGAAAGCTGAAAATTGGTCTGGGCAGGAAGGGGGTGAAAGTGCCCAGTATTAAAGTGGTTAAAGGGATCCCTCTCTGGCCAGAAAGGCTTTATTAGGCCCCTTTCACACCAGCTGACCGATCGGGTCCACCTGCCAGTTTTTCAAGCGGGCCTGATCGGACCACCCATTTGATGTCTATGGGGCTGGGGATGTCCGCTGACAACCGCTGGGCATCCGATAAAATCCGCTAAAAATAGGCACATGTCGATACGTTTGTCATCCGTCCAGCAGATTGAATCAGATGACGATCGGCTGGAAATGGACATGCATTCCATTTCCATCCGATGGCCCCATAGAGGAGAGCGAGCTGTGTCTGTGTCTGCTATGCACAGCGGAGTAGACATGGACCTGTCATCCGCCTGCTCAGCGAGGATCAGCAGAGAGGTCCCCTGCAGAGCAGGCGGATTCTGCTTGGACGGATCCGCTCCATCTGAAAGGGGCCTTAGTAAGCAGCTGTCATTAGATTTCTTTCTCTATGTACTAGATGTATGTATGTATGTATGTGTACAGTGTACAGTTTTTTCACTTCAGCCTACAATTATGCATGTTATTTATTAAAATGTTGTACCAATAAACGTTTTATAAGTGCTTATAAAAAATGTAAAAATAATGTAGGTATGCAAATTAGTCATGGAGTTATTGTCGAGTTAACCAAAAGCTAATCAGTAGGACTCTGCAAAATTTGATCAGGGTGTCTAGGCATCAATAAGCTCTGATTATGAAAGGGTTAAATAATATGTTCTTTTTCTTATAGCCAGGTCAACGGGCGGCATTATAAAAATTTTATGTGTAAAGAATTTTCCTTTCCGGCTCAAGTGAATGTCCTATTGCTTTTCCCAGCAGGTTTTCTCCTATTACAACACTGAGATTACAACGTGGGATTTTAAAAGGAAGACAGTTCCACTTAGCACACAAGAAGCAAAGAGTTATTGGACTGTATGGTGGTTTATGGATATGTTCCTTCTTTATTTATTATGGATAGGGCTGTAAAAAATCTGTTAAAAAATATTCGTTTTTTTAAGGCAAGCAAATATGAACTATTTAGTGCACATATCCTAGCGCGCCATTTTCTATATATTGTTTAATCATGATGACTAGTTGGGTTGTTGTGCCAGCTGCTTATATTATAGGGAGCACAACATAATATATATATATATATATATATATATATATATATATTTATATATTTTAAATATAAAATATGACAGATTAATGTGTAACCAAACCCAAAAACAAACATTTTACAAATGGTAGCTTATGTATCCTTAGAATTGATTCAGGCTTTTTATTTTCTTTATTTTCACCTGGTGATCCTGCCAATAATACGCTTCCCATTTTTGCTTGACAACGTTCACTCACTGTACTTTATCTATGGAAAAGCTGCATTGTCATTCTAGGAGAAGGCTGCTAGGACCCTAGACTACATTGCCCTCTCTTCATTTCCATAATATAAGGAGGAGGTGTTCTGTAGTCCAAGAGAGAATTGGCCAGCACTGATAATACTGCTTGAGATTTCACCTCAGCAGATTCACGGTGCACAGATATTAGAAATGAGGATCTTACCTGATTTTTTACAGATCATGGGTACACTATATTACCAAAAGTATTGTGACACCTGCCTTTACACGCACATGAACTTTAATGGCATCCCAGTCTTTGTAGGGTTCAATATTGAGTTGGCCCACCCTTTGCAGCTATAACAGCTTCAACTCTTCTGGGAAGGCTGTCCACAAGGTTTAGGAGTGTGTCTATGGGAATGTTTGACCATTCTTCTAGAAGAGGTCAGGCACTGATGTTGGACTAGAAGGCCTGGCTCACAGTCTGCGCTCTAATTTATCCCAAAGATGTTCTATTAGGTTGATGTCAGGACTCTGTGCAGGCCAGTCAAGTTTCTCCACCCCAAACTCACCCATCCATGTCTTTGTGGACTTTGTTTGTGCACTGGTGCGCAGTCATGTTGGAACAGGAAGGGGCCATCCCCAAACTCTTTCCACAAAGTTGAGAGCATGAAATTGTCCAAAAATGCTAATGCCTTAAAAGTTCCCTTCACTGGAACTAAGGGGCCAATCCCAAACCCTGAAAAACACCCTTACACCATAATCGCCCCACGACCAAATGATTTGGACCAGTGCACAAAGCAAGGTCCATAAAGACATAGATGAGCGAGTTTAGGGTGGAGGAACTTGACTGGCCTGCACAGAGTCCTGACCACAACCCAATAGAACACCTTTGGGATGGATTAGAGCAGAGACTGCTAGCCTGGCCTTCTAATCTGACATCAGTGCCTGACCTCACAAATGTGCTTCTGGAAGAATGGTCAAACATTCCCATAGACACACACCTAAACCTTGTGGACAACCTTCCCAAAAGAGTTGAAGCTGTTATAGCTGCAAAGGGGGGGCCAACTCAATATCGAACCCTACGGACTAAGACTGGGATGCCATTAAAGTTCATGTGCGTGTAAAGGCAAGTGTCCCAATGCTTTTGGTAATATAGTGTATGTATATATACACACAGACACTCATGTGTGTTTCAAGCTTTGGAGTGCACACCCCAATGCAATAGTCTGCACACACCAATGGCTTAGTACCAGATTTTAAACAGATAAAGTCATCTGCAAAGCTAAATTTATTTGCTGTGCTGTCTCCTTAGCTAATCCATAGTGCTCCAGGATTCCTTTGTTGTGTATTAAATGTTTGCTTATTATGGACTAGCTGTTTTAACATACTAAATGACACTGGCAGAGCCAGTTTTGATAGATATAGGGTGTCTTATAGCTATCGGGAGTCTGATTAGAAGTGGCTGCGTTTTGCCCATTGATGCAAAGAGTCTGCACACAGTCTGGGCTCCTATAGAGGCAGTTGTTGCTAAAGCAGTGTGTGTGGGGATGCACTGTTATGCCTGTCCAAGCCTTTCTGGCCCTACAGACAGGTAGCCTAACCAGTCCACCATCTTACATATATGCTAATGGAACAATGTGTAGCAAGAGAGACAATGCTTGAACAGGTGAGGAGCCAGTCCATACCAAGCTGAAAGGCCAAATGAGGTTGGATAATGGTTTCCGACCATGATGAACCTAATTAAACCCTTGAAAGTGTAAACACCGTGGCGGCCCATCCATACGGGGCACAGGGGTGCCGCCCCCCTAATCCATGCACCTGGCCCCTAATCTATATGCAGGGCGCTGGACGAATGGGTTCCAATGGGGTTTTTTTTTTTTTAGAAGCACATGTTTAGAACCTGAGGCACTAATTTGCTCAAAAAAGGGTGAGCTCGGGGCGCAGAGCACTTCACCCTGAGCCCACCCAGTTTTGTGACAATAGCAAATTAATATTCACTATTGTCTTCCTGATTGTCTTCCCCGCCAATCAGGAAGCAGGTCCTGAGACCCATCACCCCATTGGCCGAAAGGATAAGCGATCTTATTGGCTGCCTAGGAGGAGGAAGGGGGTGACACACGGAGGAAGTCACCATGATTCAGAGGAGGAGGAGACGGAGGCGAAGCCGCCACCTGCCGCCCGGAGGAAGTGCTGCTTAAGACCCAGATGGGGTAAGTTCAGGGCTGGTGACCCACCAACTGGCTGGTGAGGGGGGTGCAGGTGACCCAACCGATGGGGGGGTAGCTGTGGTTGCATTGTTTGCCACCCCCCCTTAAAAAATATACCACCAACCGCCACTGGGTAAACCATTACATTTGCTTTTTCATTAACAGGTAAACATGGTCATGAAGCCCTAATATGTACCATGCCATGTGGACAGAATGCTTCAGAAGGTCACTATTTGATCTTGATCTTTGCGACTTATAGTCCTCTGGGACTTGGGGACCCATTATACTATCTACAGCAGTGGTTCTCAACTCCGGTCCTCAGGACCCACCAACAGGTCAGATTTTAAGTATTACCTTGGGGAGATGCAGACTAGAATACTGCAATCACTGAGCAGCAAATGATATCACCTGTGATGTATTTCAGTTATTCTGCAAACCTGGCCTGTTAGTGGGTCCCGAGGACAGGAGTTGAGAACCACTGATCTACAGTATCTATAGCTAGAGAATATGTGTCTGGACTTTTGCTTTAGTTGAATGGAGAAAGGGCCCAACAATTGAACTTGGGGGTCCATTAATGAGCCCCACTGACCCAGTGCCCATACAAGCCTTCAGAGGGCTATGGGCTTTTGTTAAAAATCGATGCATCACTAGTTTAAAAAAAAAAAAAAAAAACAGGCAACAAAGAAAGGTTTGAATTTCAACATAATAAGATGGTTTTTGTGGCAGGCTTCTACGACACATGGAACCTTACCTAATTTATACTATAAGAAAATCATACTGCTTTTTCACACGCACAATTTTCTGTTTAGTAAGAGGTACTTTTCCTTCTCTCGGAGGGAAAAGTTTAATCCAATGCTTGAACTAAACTTTAATAAGCGGTAAGCAGGAATATTCAAGGCAAGCTGCACCTTCGCAGGTTTCAATATTCTGCTCTCATGTACCCTTATGGAGTATGCACGCACTTCAGCAAATTGCCTCTTAGTATGCACCGGTGTGTACAATCTCTGGCTGACCATAGCAAAGCATTCATCATCCGTTGACTCTTAATGTACCTTTTCACTTTACAGATATTGATTACATACTTTTTGTTGAGTGCATACTTTGTTGAATGGTGCTGTAACAAGTTGAAGTCTTATTAGTGCTAATCCCCAGCCTCTCCAGGCTGCCGTATGCAGTCAATAATCAACATGCACTTCCACGGGGACAAAATATAAGCGAGATGGCTGAGAAGCCACTGCAAAAAAAAAATAAAAAATAATCTGTTTTTATAGCTTTACCAGTTAGTTAACTATATGTTTGGAGCCTAATAAAAATTAAATAGTGTCATTAAAGGCGTGAAAGGCACCCATTAGATTCTGTGCACCTGAGAATAGACCACTGCACACCAGACTCATTTAAAATGTTGTCGTTTTCCAAATACTCCGAGTCTTCTACCTAAGGATAATCCTGAAAACTCCCACAGACGTGACTGCACTGAGCATTGGAAGCCTAAAAGAATAAAACAGTGAGTCGTGCAATGATTGTATCTAATATGTTTTTAGAGAGATGGTTCTTCATGGGAAGCTATAATGGTCTAGATCAAATTTATTTATTATTTTTTACCCAAAAACGGATGTTTTATAAATGTTTTCATTATATGTTATTAACCACTCGACCTCCGGAAGATTTACCCTTGTTTGTTACCAGGCCATTTTTTGCGATACGGCACTGCCTTACTTTTTTTTTTTTTATACATTTTTTAATTTTTATAATTTTAAAATTATAATTTAATTTTATAATTTTTTATAAATTTTTATTGATTTTCAATGCAAAAAAAAAGGGGAAATTCACATGCAAAGTAACACATAATCATATAAGGCAAAGGCGATAAATCAAGGGTACATGTTCAATTGTGCCTGACCTATTGTGAGACGTTGTCCCACCACAGATACCTATAGGTGACCAGGGTCTGATGTCAGTCTTCATGGTTACCTAGGGGTAGGAGGGTCTCCCCCCCGCTGGCACCCCAACCGGGAACTAACTGTGCCGGGCGGGAGGGGGACAGCCCCCCCTCAAAATGTTTCCTATATTGTGACCCCTCAGCGGTCAACATTACATTTAAATCCTGGCTATACTACAGTCAAATCACCAGCAATCGATTTGTACCCTGTCTAAAGATTACACCCTTGATGATCGTCCTCTGAGCTTACTTTAACTGATAATTGCGCAGTCTTGCGACACTGTACATAAATAAAATTTGTGTCCCTTTTCCCCAAAAATAGAGCTTTTTTGTGTTGGTATTTGATCACCACTGTGTTTTTAATTTTTTTGCACTATAAACAAAAAAAGAGCAACAATTTTGAAAATATATATATATTTTTTACTTACTGTTATAAAACATATCCAATAAAAAAAAGTAAAAAAATCAAATTTCTTCATAAATTTAGGCCAATACGTATTCTACATATTTTTGCTAAAAAAATTACAATAAGCTTATATTGATTGGTTTGCACAAGTTATAGCATCTACAAACTATGGGACATATACTGGAATTTGTATGTGTTTTAATTTTCTTTATACTAGTAATGGCAGTGATCAGCAACTTAAACCATGACTGCAATATTGCGCAGTCCTGCGCAACTGACAACTGCACGACCATGTGACACTGTACCTAAGTGAAATTGATGTCCTTTTTCTCCCACAAATAGAGCTTTCTTTTGGTGATATTTGATCATCACTATGTTTTTTATTTTTTGCGCTATAAACAAAAAATAAATCGAAAAAAAAATGATATGTATTTTTTACTTTCTTCTATAAAACATATCCAATAAGAAAAAAAAATCGAATTTCTTCATAAATTTAAGCCAATATGTATGCTGCTACATATTTTTTGGTAAAAAAATCCCAATACGCTTATATTGATTGGTTTGCGCAAGTTATAGCGTCTACAAACTATGGGATATATACTGGAATTTGTATTTATTTTAATTTTATTTATACTAGTAATGGCAATGATCAGCAACGTAAACCAGGACTGTGATATTGCACAGTCCTGCGCAACTGACAAATGCACGGTCATGCAACACTGTACCTAAGTGAAATTTATGTCCTTTTTCTCCCACAAACAGAGCTTTTTTTGTGCTATTTGATCACCTCTGTGTTTTTTATTTTTTGCACTATGAACAAAAAAAAATTGAAAACAAATAATTAAATATATTTTTTACTTTCTGCTATAAAACAGATCCAATAAAAAAAAAAAAAAATCTAATTTCTTCATAAATTTAGGCCAATATGTATTCTGCTACATATATTTGGTTAAAAAAAAGCCCAATAAGTGTATATTGAATGGTTTGTGTGAAAGTTATATCTCCTACAAACTATGGTCTATATACTGGAATTTTTATTTATTTTTTTTCTTCATACTAGTAATGGTGGTGATCACCAACTTATAATGGGATTGTGGCAGGCAATCTGACACTAACTTACATTGGGAGGAATGGACTAACTGACACATCGTTATTCTGTATCCGTTATTATCGGTAATTCCGAAAAATGTGTTCACTAACAGGTAGTCAAATTTGAAAGGAAATTCCAATACCTAACTAATTTAATAGTTTATAACTATTATTATAGTTTTTATTATTATTATTAATACATAATCAGAAAAAAACCTATACTAATGGTTAATAATTCATTATGTTCACTAACAGCCAAATTTGAAAGGAAATTCTAATACCTACCTGTAATGTAATAGTTTATACTTATTATTATAGTTTTTATTATTATTATTAATAAACAATAATTATAAAAAACTATAATAATGGTTATAAACTTTTACATTATAGGTAGGCATTGGAATTTCCTTTCATATTATATTATTATAATTATAATTGAAATTATCCCAGTGTTTTTTGTTCTTTAGCATTTTTGAATTTTCGGATTTACGTTCTTATGTTCGGATTTTCGCCCTTTCAAATTTTCATTCCTATGAATTTTTGGATTTTCGTTCTTTTGAATTTTTGGATTTTCGTTTTTACTTTTGGATTTTCGTTCATATGTTCGGATTTTCGTCCTTTCAAATTTTCGTTCTTTTGAATTTTTGGATTTTCGTTCTCTTGAATTTTCGGATTTTCGTTCTTACTTTCGGATTGTCGTTCTTTTGTATTTTCGGATTTTCATTCTCATTTTTGGATTTTTGTTTGTTCAAATTTTCGGATTTTGGTTCTTATTTTTGGATTTTCGTAATTTAGAATTTTTGGATTTTCGAATTTTCGTTTTTTCCAATTTTCGTTCTATTGTTTTCTGAAAAAAATTTGAAACGGATTTTCGTTATTCGGATACTTCAGAAATTAACAAAAATTCTGAATTTTGACGAAAAACGAGACAGATAAGCAGAAGATGCTTATCTTGAAGCAAGTTTTTTTCTACTTCAACCTTGTGGCAAACCAAATGGGGGGGGGAAATATGTACATATTTCATCTTACGCTATTGAACTCTGCAGACAAAAGGCTTTTTATTACAACAGGTTAAAAGTATAAAGAAGAAAACATAAAACAGAGCTGAGAGTTCCAGTGTCTGAGAAAAATATAAAAAGAAGAATATAAAAGTATTCATATGCAATATTCCTTATTTACCTGACTTACAAAAAGAAGAGAAAAAAGTGTGCTGAACCAGAAGAAATTAATAAAGCAACATATACAAACCACTATAAATCCCTAAAAAATAGTGATAAAGCAGCCCTGTACATACAAAAATGTTTCTCCAAGTAGAGCATACTCAAAGAATGGATAGGAGAGTGGTGCTAATGCTCAGTGTAAGGAGGAGCTGGTCGAGGAAAGACTGCTGTAAGCACTTCAGCCCAGGAAGGGTTTCCCACTTTAGGACCAGAGCACTTTTTGCGATTCTGCACTGCGTCGCTTTAACTGACAATTGCGTGGTCGTGCGACGTTGTACCCAAACGAAATTTGCGTCCTTTTTTTCCCACAAATAGAGCTTTCTTTTGGTGGTATTTGATCGCCTCTGCGTCATTTCTGATTGCCGCTTTAAACAAAAGAGGAGCGACAATTTTGCAAAAAAAAAAAAAAAAACAAATTTCTTACTTTTTGCTAAATTACAAATCCAAAAAAAAAAACAAAAAAAAAACATTTTTCCATGGGTTTTGGGCGATTTATATTCTTCCTTATACTTTTGTTAAAAAAAAATCACAATCGGCGTTTATTGACTGGTTTGCGCAAAAGTTGCCGCGTTTACGGATGATGAGAATTCATTTCTGGGGTTTTTATTTTTTTTAAATTTTTTACGAGTAAGGGCGGCGATCTACGATTTTTAGCGGTACTGCGATATTGCAGAGGACGTGTCGGACCATTTTGACACTTTTTTGGGACCATTGGCATTCATACAGTGATCAGTGCTATAAAAATGCACTGATTACTGTGTAAATGCCATTGGCAGTGGAGGGTTAACCTGGAGGGGGCGCTCTAAGGGTTAACTGTGTTCGCTGGGAGTGTTCTAACTGTGTGTGGGCTGCCCTGGCTGGGGGATGGGGAGGATCACGGCTTCCATATACAGGAAGCCTGTGATCATCCCCCTTCCCCCTCTAACAGAACAGAGATCCCTGTTTACTTACACAGACCTCAGTGCGGGGGGAGCCATCGCGGGTAGCCGGCGGCGATCGAGTCCACCGCACCCGCTCCCTGGCTTCCCCGAACACAATGAGCGCGCGATCGCACCTCCGGCAGCATGCGCGCGTTCACAAAGCTAGTTATCTCGGCCGCCGACTTGTAACGGCGTTTCGTGATAACGAGCCACCTTGCCGCCCTCACGCTGCAGCGTGCGGTCGGCAAGTGGTTAATGGGGAGAAAGCTAAAAATTATTCCAGGAGGGTTGCACTCAGGGGGGTAGGGGAATTTATCAAAGGACAACTTCCCAAAAGGTGAGAAAACTAAAGATTTACTATTTACTCAGTGCAACCTCCTCTTTTATATACAATAAAACCTTGTATTGCAAACATAATTCATTCCAGAAACATGCTTGTAATTCAAAGCACTTGTATATCAAAGCAAATTTTCCCATAAGAAATAAGCAAAACTTAGATGATTCGTTCCACAGCCATTTATTCATAAGTCTTTCAGTTTATAGTCCATATAAATAGATTATAGCAATGTGAGAGGTTGTGTAACCATAAAATGTCTATCCACAAATGGCCGCCTCCACAAGGGGATTAGAAGTAAAATCCAGCAGGAGCTATAGAGTATAAAAGAGAAGAAAGGCGCCTCTAAGTGTAGCAATATGGTTACATTTAATGAAGGTACAGTATTTAGCAACTCACATGGTTGATGATTAAAAGATTCACATCTAAGTATGCAGGCATCTGGGGTAAAGCTGTCCACATAGACCATCCTACGCACAACCGGTTTTCAACGCTGTCAGTCTGCAATCATGACCAGGAATACTACCCTGCAGTGGAGCGATCTGAAATTGATGCTTGAAGCACTCGTGGAACGCAGCATGGAAGGGATGACATAGATGGTGGTGCCGAGGTCTATGTGGACAGCTTTACCCCGGATGCCTGCATATTTATATGTGCCTATTTTAATCATCAATAGAGTTGAGCGAACCCAAACTGTAAAGTTCGGGTCCATACTGAACTTTCGGGTATCCGTGTCCCGAACCCGAACCTGAACGTTTGAGAAAAAGTCTGGGTTCGAGTTCTGGGTTCTGGTATTTTATGACGCATGTTGAATAGCTGCAGGGCAGCCAATCAACAAGTGTTTCACTGGTGTTCCCTAGAAGCCATCACAGCCATGCCTACTAATGGCATGGCTGTGATTGGCCAGTGCATCATGTGACCCAGCCTCTATATGAAGCTGGAGTCACAGTGCTGCATGTCATATGCTCTCAGGTTAGTGTAGGGAGAGGATGCTGCCGGCGCTGTGAGGGACAGATTGCAGATCTAATAACTAGGTAGAGATTACTACTACTGCTGTGAGGGACAGATTGCAGTGATAATAACTAGGTAGAGATTACTACTACTGCTTTGAGGGACAGATTGTAGATCTATAACATCTCATCCTGCATTACAGAAAGATCTGATTACAGAACGATCTCTCATCCTGCATTACAGAACGATCTGATTACAGAACAATCTCTCATCCTGCATTACAGAACGATCTGATTACAGAATGATCTGATACTGGACTAGGAAGAGATTACTACTGCTTTGAGGGACAGATTGCAGATCTAATAACATCTCCCATTTTTCTTTTCCTTTTGCAGCCCTCTAGCACTTTCCAGGACTTTTTTACAGCCATTTTTGTGCCGAAAAATTCGGGTCCTCATTGACTTCAATCGGGTTCGGGTCCGGGGTCAAGTTCGGGTAACGTTCGGTACCGAACCCGAACGTTTCCGCGAAGTTTGGCCGAACCCAAACATCCAGGTGTTCGCTCAACTCTAATCATCAACTATGTAAGTTGCTAAATGTTGTACCTTCATTAACCCCTAGAGATCCACGCTATTGCCAAAAGACGGTTCCAGCGCGGATCTCAATTTCTGGGTGGACGTCCATGGACGTCCTCCCGTGCATGAGCCACTGTGCGTGCCCTGCTGGCTGCGTGCAACACGCTCTGTGATCACCGAGTCCCACCCCTTTACTACGTGATCAGTTGTTAGCCAATGACAGCTGATCACGTGATGTAAACAGAAGCCGTTGATCTTTTTTTTATTCCCCTGACGTTGTTAGCCTGAGGGGCAAAATAAGCCGATTACCGACTTCTGTCAGAGGGACATTGGTCCCTCGCACAGAGAGCCGCGGATGGCTCATTTGTGCACACCAGAGCCACCTTTCAGTACCCACCAGAGCCACCTACCAGTGCCCACAGTGCCACCTACCAGTGCCCACCGTGCCACCTACCTTTGCCCACCAGTGCCACCTACCTTTGCCCACCAGTGATTCAAATGAGTGCCCCCGATCAGTGCTGCATATCTGCATCACCCACCAGTGCCCATCAGTGCCACCCATCAGTGCCATCTGTCAGTGCAGCTTATCAGTGCCCTTCAGTGCCACTTATCAGTGTCCTTCAGTGCCGCTTATCAGTGCCCTTCAGTGCCACCCATCAGTGCCAACCATCAATACCAACCAACAGTGCCACCCATCAGTGCCGCCTCATCAGTGCTTATCAGTGCCACCTATCAATGCCCATTAGTGCCACCTTATCAGTGCCCATTAGTGCCGCCTTATCGATGCCAATCAGTGCAGCCTATCAGTGCCCATTAGTGCCACCTTATCGGTGCCAATCAGTGCAGCCTATCAGTGCCCATCATTGCAGCTTATCAGTGCCCATCAGTGCAGCATATCAGTGCCCATCAGTGCAGCCTCATCAACACACATCAATGAAGGAAAAAAATTACCTGTTTTCAAAATGTATATAAAAAACTATGAAACAGGTTTTCTTTTTCAAAATTTTCGGTCTTGTTTTGTTTTTTTTAGCAAAAAATAAAAAACCCAGCAGTGATTAAATACCACTTAAAGAAAGCTCTATTTATGGGAATAAAATGATAAAAATGTCATATGGGTACAGTGTCGCATGATCGCGCAATTGTCATTCAAAGTGTGACAGCGCTGAAAGCTGAAAATTGGTCTGGGCGGGGGGGGGGGGGGGGGG
>BLSH010473573.1:1038953-1052730 GCA_018402905.1 Glandirana rugosa | reverse complement strand
GACCAGGGAAGCACACATGGACCCTAGGAACAGGAGAAGACAAGTAAACTGGATAGGAGTGGCAGTGGGGGCAGCATATAGAGGAACCAATCTCCTGCATTAGGAGAAAAATGGAGGAGATTGGTTCCTCTAAATGCCGCCCCCCGCCATCCCTCCTATCCAGGTGTACAAGGGAGGCACACGGACCCCCTGGAGCATGGGGCCCAGTTGCAATTGCAATCCTTGTAGTTACACCCCTGCATAGAGGGTATACAGGTGTGAGAGCAGACATGTTCTCCCATGAGCAGTCAAATAAAACGTAATACAGTTCTAATAACAAACAAGTTTCACCCATCACCTTTTCATTTAAACTGCTGTGTGTAACTTGGCAGCCGATGGGCAAATCTTGTTTGTTATTGGATTCTCTCTATTATGATGTTTGCCACTGCTGGCACTGCTACTAGACAATCGTGTCTAATTTCAATGCAATGGGTGAATTGTGTTTGTTATTGGAGTCTTTCTATTACATTATATGCAACTGCCAATAGGTAAATTGTTAAATGCGAAGGACAAATCCTCTTGGAAATGATGGGTGAATATGGCAAATATTTGAAAATGGTGAGCAAATCCTGCAAAATACAGACAAACAAATGTCCAGCAAATATTAATTGTATGAATTGTACAGTGAACCATTCATAAATTGACCCATTACACAATAGAAGAGACGCTTGGTTCTGATGGATGTGTGATAGAGTGAGTTCTCCTTCAAAGGAGCTAATATGAAATGAAGATACAGTGTAGATGGACCTTGTCCAGGTCCCAGGCTGCTGCCTCTCTGATAGCAATAAAAAGAATGCTCAGCAGATGACAAACTCTTGGGTGGGTATTAAGGAGCATAATTTCATAACATTTTTATGTAATTCCAAAAGTTTATTTGTATTTATTTTAATCTACAGCTTTCATTAAAATATTACTTGATGATCCTGCCAAGAAGATCCTTGTCCAGGCACTTCCTGCTATGGAATGATGAATCTCCCACTTCTGCTTCTGCATTGTCATTCTGTCCACATGTGCCCTATGTGGAGACAACCGTGTATAGGGATGGTCCACTGTTGTCATTGTCAGGAAGCCGATCCTGAGAAGTTATTTGCAATCAAAGCTGGAGCGAGTGCATTTAGACAGGAAGGGGATGTATGATGCAGGAGAAGGTCACTGAGATGGACTAAAGGAGAAAAAAAGTGAAAGTAGTTTTACAAACATCATGACAATTTGTTGATATGGTGCTTTAGCAAACTACATTTTGTGCAGTTTAGCCAGCCATAGACAGTTCAGATCTCAGCCTGTTTAGCAAGATCCGGCCAAGATTTGAATCATGGATGAGCAGGATGAATGTACCCAAGTTGATTGATCAACCAACCTGCTGGATTTTGTATGCAATTATTGCAAGCTGCTGTTATCACCCCTAGCAACAATCACTGTCTTCTACTGGTGTGGATGTCTTCCCTCCCCCCGGCCCAGAGAACACAATGACTCCACAGAAGGGATTACCCTGTCAGCACTGTCTGTGTTGATGGGGGAATCAAGCACATTTCTGCAGGCATAGGTGTGCACAGCCTATTGCATTAGGGTGTGCACCCCAAAGGTCAAACACACATGCATGTGTGTGCATGTATATATACTGAGTGTGTCAGTAGAGCAGTGGACAGTGTCCATTGGGCAGAGATTGCTGTCAGTAGGGCTGTGGATGGTGTCAGTAGGTTTAATTTTTATTATTTTATTATTTTTTACAATTTTATTTTTTATATTTTCTTATTATTTTTTAGGAGCCCCATTAGGGGGCTTTGGTGAAATATCAGGGGTCTAAACAAAGGGCACCTGCACCACATGGGGTGATTAGGGTGTGCCCAGCCACACCTAGAACACCTTCTGTGCATGCCTATGGCTGCAGGAAAGAAATTTGCTCCGTCTATGGCTGGCCTTATGGTTTGCATCAGAGGTATCCAACCTGTGGCCCAAGGCGGCTATGAATGCGGGCCAACACATAATTGTAAACTTACTTAAAAATGTTGATTTTTAGCAAAATGTTTTGTAAAAATGCATTTACACTTAGTGAAAACATGACAAAGAAAAACTTGACAGTGTCTCTTTACTGGACTTTTAGCACTTATATTTGTGAGCAATTATTTTCAAGGATGAAGCACATGAAGGGCAAAATCTGAACCAAAATATCTGATGAGCACCTTGAGAATTAATTGAGAGTTGCTACTACATCCATCAAACCAGATATTGATGTGTTAGGTTATCAAAAACAGTGGCAAATATTGCACTCATTTTATGTTGCTCTTTTTATGTTTATAATAAAAAAGAAATATGCAAAAAATTACGTTTTTTTTTCTCAGATAGTTACATTATCTATATTGGTGATAGTTAAGTTTTGATCTGCTGAACTTTTTCTGCTCATGAGCTATCCTTATTCTTTGTGTATTTTATATGTGGCTAAAGACAATTCTTCTTCCAATGTGGCCCAAGAAGGTCAAAAGTTTGGACACCCCTGGTTTAGATAGTCATTACAACCTCCAAGATTGGATAGCTGGCCATTGTCCTATTCCAGCAAGTTATGCAACTGTATAGCCTCATACACACAGGCATTTTTTAACGCCACATTTTTGGGCGTTTTTTACAGCTCTCCATGTTATTCAATGGCCCCCTAAAAACGCCAACGTTTTTGAGCAGTAGAGGGCGTCGGCGTTAGTGAGCTGTAACTAGAACGCGGGACCAGGGCGTTCCGAGGCTGTAGCGTTTTGGTTTTTGACGCTAAACTGGCAAACCGCTTACTAACGCCGTACCATCGTTAACCTGCATTTTTGACGCAGGCGTTCTCAGGTTAAAAAATAGCAGAGGACTGATTTTTTTTTTTTAAACACCTATTGATGCTCACTAACGCTCGTTAATGCCGATGCAGAACACCGAAAAAAAAGCTGATTTTTCCTGATGTCAGACCTGACGTTTTGCTTATTTTTTTGCTTACGCCCGTGTGTATGAGGCCTATTGAGCACTGCTAAAGGTATTTGGAGAATGAATTGCACTGCAATGTATCAACGCTAATTTTAAGCCTTGGGTCTGTGGAAAAGAGTGAATCTGTGCTCCCCATACAAAATGGTTCCCTTGTTCTTTAAACACTGGCATACTCCTTTGGGCCAATGATACTTTTTAGTGCACTGGGTTGCAGAGATTGCTACTACGAGAACTAGCAAAGTGAAACTGACTATCCAAAAAGATCGATGTGGAGCATAGGATAAGCAGGAGTTGGGAAAGAATTTGTCCTATCTGACGGCCTGGGGGCAACCTTGCAAGGGCCGTATATGGCTGACATAAAAGAATCAAGAAAAACGCTTTTCAAAATAACACATCTAGAAATATTTTCATGCGTTCCTGCTGAGGGGTGGCAGCCATCAGGTTAAAACTCGATGTAATTGCTGCTTGATCCCTTCCATTAATACAGCGCAACTGCTTTTTCTATTCACTTCAATCATCCGTCTCCTTCGGCATAAGAAAGTGTTTAAATCCCCGGCTGCTGGAAATGGGCTTCCTGCCCTCCAATAAAGAGGTTAATTCAGCTCGTCTTGCTGCAATTTTAATTTTAATCTTTGATGAAAGCAGAACATGCAAATTAAAACAATGTATTCTTTTGAATTTAATATCCAAGTGAGCTTTATAAATGGAACAAAAGGACTTGCATTATTATTCTCAAGCTGTTCGAGAGAAAGTGAATTGTCGTGTGGTTTAAATGGGTGACAGGGAATGGTGTGGGCTGAAACCAATAGGAAATACATGCCAGAGCTTCTAATGTCTCTAGATTACAGTATTTTCAAATCTGCCTAGTTGAGCTGCCGGTTTAATCTTTTCTTCACCAAACAACATTATGTTCAGCAACGTACTGTATTACGAGAAAGCATGAAAGAATTGTACCAGAGTTTCCTGAGATAATTATGAATATTCGAGCATCTAATTAAGAATGTTGCCTTTTATAAATAAATCATTGGAATGCCCATGCATCTCCTGTTTGTTATTCAAATTCTCCCCTTCCTGGGCTCTAGCGCTATTATTTATTCATGCAATAACATGAATTTCTTGCTGTGTTGCTTTGTTATGTAAGCGCAGTGGAAATTCTGTAAAATAAATGTTGTCTTGAACAGTGGTGTCTTGGTAGAAGCTCAGCCAGGCGCACATTGTATCATGGAGGTAATATATATCTGTTACTGTTGTGTAAAATATTTTTAGCGGTCTTTGCCACTATCATCAGGAAAAGTGGAACTTTAAACAAACATGGACAACGTTGAACCTAACTTTATCAAGCGTTTATGAACAGCGATGATAGATCTTTAAATTGCTTTTACTTGATAGTTGACTGACAGATGGCTCTTCATTAGAGGACCTGTTAACTTGGGAGACTTATTTTGAGTGATTTAGGTGGTCATCCTCAGTTCCCTGCCAATCAGTTGTGCAACTTAGAGACTCTGGTATTTGGGATTGGAAAACCACTAATTTCCTTTCAGTGAGGAACTGAGGTCGAAGAGCAAGGTCACTCTTCTTGAACACTTTTCCATTATCATTAGGAAAAATGGAACTTTAAGAAAACAAACACGGACAACATTGGATCTCACTTTATCAAGTGTTTATGAACAGCAGTAGAGTAATGATAGATCTTGAAATTGCTTTTACTTGATATTTGACTGACAGGTGGCTCTTTATTAAAGGACCTGTTTACTTGGGAGACTTATTTTAAGTGGTTTGGGTGGTCATTCTCAGTTCCCTGCCAATCAGTTGTGCTACTTAGAGGTTCTGGTATTTGGTTGGAAAACCACTAATTTCCTTTCAGAAAGGAACCGAGGCTGAAGAGCAAGGTTACTCTTCTTGAACACTTGTCCATCAAACATTTTAGCAAATGTGGATAAACTTCAAATTGCCAAAATGTTTCAGTCTGCTGAATTTCTGTTGGCAAAGCTACATGGTGGAGCTGAAAAACATTTGCTATCACTGGGTGGTTTTGTTTTTGATGCCTGAAATACTTGGAGTCTGTTGGCTTTCCTAAAGTACATCTAAACCAGGGGTGTCCTATGTGCAGCCCATGGAATTCATGTGACCCAAGATGGCTATGAATGCAGCCAAACCCAAAATTGTAAACTTACTTAAAATTGTAGATTTTTGGGGGGAATTTTTTTGTAAAAATGCACTTACACTTAGCAAACTCATGCAGCCGAAGAAAAATCTGTCACTGTCTCTTTACTGGACTTTTATAAGTTTTATCTTCTCAAATAAAAATATCCCACACTTCACAATCACACCTTATTCATGTCATCAGTTTTCATCAGCAGCTACTGTACATTTATGAGCATCTAATTTCAAGGATGAAGCACAAGAAGGGCAACATTGGAACCAAAATATATGATGAGTACCTTGAGAATTCATTAAGAATTTCTACTCCATCCATCCAACCAGATATTGATGTGTTCATTTATCAAAAGCAGTGTCAAATATTACACTAGTTTTATGTTGCCCTCTTTTACTTTTATAATAAAACCAATATTTTAAAATGTTTTATTATTTAAATAGGTACATTATCTGTATCAGTGATCAAGACAATTCTTCTTTCAATGTGGCCCAGGAAGGTCAAAAGTTTGGACACGCCCGGTCTAAACCCAAGAACACAAATTTAATATTAAGTATTTTGCAACTTACCGGTCCTTAGATGTGGTGGATACATCTGTTTTCTTTTCTCAGGATAAATACAATTTCTGCAACTGCAGAAATATAACTTTTGAATCTCTAACAATGTCAACAGCCTTCCCTGTTCTGTTAGCTACATAATGGCTACCCCCTAAGTTATGGAAGTGAGGAGAAGAGCAGGTGTTTGTGCTCCAAATCAGGATAGTAGCCTAGGGTGGCAATGTTGCATCTCCATAAAGTGAGCATTGTTAACGTAGGGCAGGAACTGTGCTACCTGCAAGATTATCAGGTTAAAATAATGGAAAAAATTAAAACCAATGCAGCCCCTCATCGTAAGATGGGTAAACTGCAACATATTAATATAAATATAGAAGAGTAATGGCAGAAAACATCAAATGGTCCATTTAGTCTGCGCCCTTTTGATTCTTTGTTTACATTTTGCCTGCATATAGATCTATGCTTGTCCCAAGTATACTTTAATCCACTTATTGTTCACTGATTCACTAACTCTGCTAAAAGTTTGTTCTATGCATCATTTACTCTTTCATTAAAAAATATTTTCTGAGGTAGGTTTTGAACTTTCTTTTTACTACGTTGAGGTTACATCCCTGTGTTTTTGATCTTAGCTTCACACTGGAAATACCACCCTTCTGAATGTTATAATAATGGCAACTTATTGTCTTTAGCTTGAGTCAGACACCTACTGAAGAAATAATTGGGTCAGCAACTTAGAAGGTGTTAGAACCTATAGATAACCATGACAGCCAGCAAGCTAACATTTCAAGAAAGAGAGGTCAGCAGTATTTTTCTCAGCATAGGCTCCTTTCTAAAAAGCTGCTAAAAGCCAAACAAGGTCCTCATTCTATATTCTGAAGTTTAGCTGAAAACTATTTTTAGCTCTACAGCTTTTTTGACCTAACTTGCCTGTAATGAAAGCAATTATAAAGGAAAATATAATATATATATATATATATATATATATATATATATATATATATATTAACAAACATGTCATACTTACCTGATCTGTACAGTAGTTCTGCACAGAGAAGCCCTGATCCTCCCCTTCTCAGATCCCTGTCAGCGCTGTCTCCTTTTCCGAGTGCCCCCATAGCAGACCGCTTGCTATGGGGGCACTCATGCATGCTCACTCTCAAGCTGTCTATCTCTATCCATAAGACACAGAGAGCTCATGGCTCCTGCTGCTGCATCTCAGCCAATCAGCAGGGAGAGACCCAGGAGAGCCTTGGCTCTCGTGCACATCGCTGGATTAAAATTGGGCTTAAAGTGATACTAAACCCACTCATGTTTTTTTGCCTATATCTGTTACTAAATAATAGCATTACATGAGAAGTCTAACCTTTTGTTTCATTTTCGCTTTTAAGTTATTTTATTCAGGCTCCGTTTTTTCCATTGTACAAAAGTTCAGATTTCTCATGTAATGCTATTATTTAGTAACAGATATATGTGAAAAAAAACGTGAGGTTTTAGTATCACTTTAAATGATTATTAGGGGGGGCTGAGGGGGAAGCTGCACACTGAAGGATTTTTTACCTTAATACATTCATGCATTTCTAAGGTTCAACCTCTTCCTCAGGGCTCTGAGGAAGAGGCTGAACCTTGAAACGTGTTAGCCTATTGGATCTTCACCTCCTGTCTTACAATACAATGGACTATGGACTGAATGTCACATTCGTACCAAGCAAGGAATTGTGATGCTGTACCTTGTGATGAGCTTTTATTCTATTGTAAATCTGTGAGTATAATACTTACCATTTTTTAATATTAAAACTTGGTTCTGGGATAATGCACTAGGTCAGTGCGCCCTCACTTTCTTTTTCTTGTGGTTCCAGATTATTAGACTTCCCCAGTCTTTAGAGGGCAGCAAGACAGGGCTTATCCATACTTAACCAAGAGTGAGATATAGTACATCTGTCCCGGAAATGTCTGCTCCCAAACACAGGAGAAGTTGTGTTTGTGACTATTTGCATTTCCATGTTGTACAGACAGCCGGATCCTGTAGAAACCTTCACTGTAGGGATGCCCCATCATCTTCCTCTACTGAGCTTCATGTGTGAAGGGGGTTTTGGTCTCCAGGATGAATTCATTATCAAAACTTTCAAATGGGGATCGGCTCCCTACCTCCCTGCTCCCCCATTGAGAAAAGATTTTTCATTGTGTACACTGCCTGTAAAACGATCTGTGATTGGTAGAGCGTCCTGCAACTCATAGGACCCCCCCCCCCCCCAAATCACCACCGGTGTTACCTGCAGTGTAAATAATAAAATAACTTTTCTTAATGAAGGAGGAGGGAGGAGGGGCGGGTTCCCATCAGGAACTTGTTCTATTGAATTTTGCCTGGAGCTATTAATGCCCTGTGCACAGGAAAGTTTAAAGGGAGGAAGTAGACCAGCATCACTGCAGTGAATATTACTAAAGAATCCAGCTGCCTGCACAATGTGGCACATACTTCATCGCAGGTAAGATCAATAAAGCTGTAGGGTTAAAAATAATGTTTAGCTAAACTTCAACTTTAAATATAATTTAAGCTTGGCTACTTGAGAAAATTATACACTGTAAATGATAATATATGTAGAAGATATTAACAGATAATTAGATAGGATGTCACCGTGTAGGGAAATATAGCCCAATAGGATAACAACTTTACTTCTAATATATCCAGTGCTGCTAAACACCTTTTTGTATTAAGATAACTGTAAAAGTGATTCAAGAAAGAGAGGTCAGCAGTATTTTTCTTAGCATAGGCTTCTTTCTAAAAAAGCTGCTAACAGCCAAACAATGACCTTGTTCTGTATTAAAGCTGAAGTTTAGCTCAAAACTGTTTTCACCCCTACAGCTTTATTGACCTAACATGCCTGTAATGAAGTATGTCCCATGTTGTGCAGACAGCCAGATCTTGCAGAAATCTCCACTGCAGGGATGTCCCATCCTCTTCCTCTACTGAACCCTTTGAAGGGGTTAATTGTTTTGGATCTCCAATCTGAACTAAATTACAAACGTTTGCAATAGGAACCCACCTCTACCTCCCTGATCCTGCATTGAGAAGAGTTTCATTGTTTACATTGCCAGTAACATGATTTGTGATTGGGGTAGAGTAGCCTGGGACTCGTCAGACTCTCCCCCAATCACCCCTTGTGTTACATGCAGTGTTCATTATAAAAGAACCTTTCTCAATGGAGAAAAGTGCTTGGACATCTGTCCCTATCCACAGCTAACCTCTCTGTGTGCGGCTCCATGCGATTAGTTTGACAGGGATAAGTGTCTGCTGCTGACCGCATAACCCAGTCATTTCAGCAGCAAGAATCTGCAGATTGTTGCCACAGGAATCCAGTGGTGGCACCAAGTGTGAAAGGGGCCTAACTGGTGTGGCGGGGATCAGGGACACTGAGACTGGTACGGTGGGGATTAGAGACTGGTGACAGTATGTTTAAAAAAATAAATTATTTCAGGTACTTTGTGTTATGTGAGCCCTCGTGCCACTAGGTGTGATAGTATGGTGATGGCAAAGTAAGTATGATACCGTGGTCCCAAATATAATGCAAAAAATAATAGTAATAATAATGATAGTAACAGGTTGCTGCAATATCTAATATAGATCACACTATATAAATCAAGTACAGAGTAATGATACTGTGCAGCCTCAAAAATAAATCTTACCAGTATGAAACATAAATAAGGACGTGTAAAAATAATCCCACAGGTGTAATAATTATAATATAATCAGATGGGTGAACAAACATGCATAAAGTGTGCAATCTGCAAAAAACAGCAACTCAGTCGTGAGACCACTACTGATAACTTCAGAGTGGTTCTGTGGGTGGTGTTCAATGATAAATATAAAAGTCTCTGTGATATAACTTATAAAGTGCAATGTGTGCATACATATTCCAAACACACTGAAGTGGTCCACACGTGTGACCCCAGCCAATTTTGGAGAGAGTCTTCAGCTCTCCGCAAAAAGGACTGATGGGAATGTGACACAATCCCCGTCCCGTGCTCCCAGAACTCTCACCTCAGATACATAGGGCAATCGCCTGTGTATAACTACTCCTAGTAATGTTGCGGTGCCTTCACCTTTAAGACCTGTCCTTATTTTCCTATTCCAAATGATCAGCTTCCATCAGTGAAACTCTCATTTAGGTGGAAACCCGGTGGGGGATAAGAAAAGAGGACTCCCATAGTGTAGTAGATTAAAATCAACTATGTAGTTTATTGTGCCAAATGACAGCTTACATTTAAAAAATAGTAAAAATGCAGTGGATATACAAAGATGGCAGCAAGTGCCTCTTACTCTGCTTCCAATAACGTACGTCCGGTCACTTCCGCCTACGCGTTACGTCACGTCACGTGACTGCCACAGGAATCCAGTGGTGGCACCAAGTGTGAAAGGGGCCTAACTGGTGTGACGGGGATCAGGGACACTGAGACTGGTATGGTGGGGATTAGAGACTGGTGACAGTATGTTTAAAAAAATAAATTATTTCAGGTACTTACATAGCGCAGTCAATTTAGCAGCGCTTTTACATATACATTGTACATTCACATCAGTCCCTACCCTCAAGGAGCTTACAATCTAAGGTCACTAACTCACATTCATACATACACATACTAGGGCCAATTTAGCCAAGATACAATTAACCTACCAGCATGTCTTTGGAGTGTGGGAGGAAACCGGAGTACCTGGAGGAAACCCTCACAGACACGGGGAGAACATGCAAACTCCAGGCAGGTAGTGTTGTGGTTGGGAACTGAACAAGCGACCCTTTTGCTGCTAGGCGAAAGTGCTAACCACTACACCACTGTGCCACTCCATTAATTATTTATGTTTACACAATTTTTATTTTTATGTTGTTACAATGTTTATTTTATTTTTTTTACATATTATCACCAGAGTAGTGCAGTGTCACCTTAGTTTCTTTTTTTTTTTATTATGTTCACTGATTTCTTGTTACATTGATTTATATGTTAACTGTCATGAGTGGCTTTCATTCATGAATCGTACATACTATTGTGATACTGGGATTGGCCACAGCTATCACATGGTACATGGCCACTGTGATTAGCTCTGTACACTATGTGACCTCTGTGATCAATCACACAGATCACAATAGTAAATAATAAATCATGAATGGCTGCCATTCATGACAATTATTTACTTGGTAAGCATGTGATTTCTGTGATTTGTCAAAGCGATCACATGGTACCTGGGACAATCACAGCAACTTGGCATCAATTTATCAGTTTGCAAATTGGGCTTTTGCACGTGACTGGGAGGACATCACATGATTTACACCCAGGATAGTAGAGCACTTTATTGTAAAATGACGGCCAGGCAGGAAATGGTTAAATATTCCAGAAGTATCTGGGTTACATAAGAAAATTATGCATTGTAAATGATAATATGTGTGGCGGATATTAACAGATAATTAGATAAGATGTCAGCATGTAGGAAAATATAGCCCAATAGAATAACAACTTTATTTTCTAATATATCCAGCGCTGATGAACACCTTTTGTATTAAGATAACTGTAAAAAGGATTCTGGACCTTTCAGGATTGAAACCTCAGATGTAGCAATGCTGTCAAATAACAAATGTTATCATGATCTCTCATATTACAATATTCATAAACGGAAAATCATATGAAATTAGTTGAATTTCAAGGTGAATATCAGATGTACAGTACATATCCAGATTGGGCAAACACCAGCGGTATTAAGACATACTCCCGTCCCTTATTTTCATGATACAAGACATCTTGGTATACTGCAAAATGGAGGTATACCAAGCTAACTTCTACTTCTTAGAGTACTTACAGTATTTGTCACTTTTACATTTTTCCATGCATTTGCCAGATTGGAACCCCCAACAATTATGAAGAAAAAGTAAAATGGGACTTTGAATGAGGCACAAGGGAGGGATGCTGGTCAACAATACAATATTTTATTCATAATCCACATATATTGGTCAAGAAAGTGCAGATAATATCATGTGTGGTGATAAAAATCTGAATATGTGTAATAGGGTCAAAACTCCTGGTCGCAAGTTGTGGGACATATTGGAGTGACCAGCATCCTGCCCCATCACTGTGCCTCCGTCCCTATCAATAGTACAAAAGGGGGGGACAAAATGTGGTACTTTAGATGAGACACCCAGGGGAAGGGGAGAAGTGGGTGTCTCCATCCCTGTATTGCGTAGAAAAAGGAAAATGGGACTTTGAATGAGGCACAAGGGAGGGACGAGATGCTGGTCAACAATACAATATTTTATTCATAATCCACATATATCGGTCAAGAAAGTGCAGATAATATCATACCATCATAATAGCGATTTTGTACATAAAATAGAGATACATATAAGCCAATGTTGATCAGCATAACATTATATCTGTACAGAATTACATCACATGGGATTCCTAGATTAAAAAGCGTATTTGCATGCATCAGTGTAAGCTCTACATGTTTAGGGGATTATACCACCTTGTCAGGAGCAGATGCATGCAGAATGTATCCCTTCCACTTTAGTGTCTGTACATGCCTTTGGTGGTTGCCTCCCCTCTCCATTTCACTCACCTGGTACTCCATTACACCACTCATGTCTCTATGACACTTATACTTAGTATAACACAAACACTTGACACTATTAGACCTTTATATTGTTTTTTAGATCACATGGAGCCATGGGAATTTTACAATCCAATTTGTGGCATGTGGATGGCTCATCCCTATGGGGCTCTGTGGGTCTGCCTAGCCCTGGATTTCCGGCCCCCTCAGCTCCCGGTGTGAGCAGTTGGGGGATGATGCACACATCCATCCTATCAGCCTGTTTTTTTGCAGAACCTGAGTTTACATGTAAGTAGGAAGGTGGACTTCTGTCTTAGGTTGCCCCCCCCCCCCATGTTTTTTCCCCTTATCCCCTTTTGGGTGTTTACAAACACATTCCTTGTTTTTGGGGATCATTATTTGATGTTTTGAGTATTATACACAATATACATTTTTTGTTTTATAGACATTGCATTTTGCACGCATCTGCTCCTGACGAGGTGGCATAATCCCCGAAAAAATGTAGAGCTTACACTGATGCATGCAAATACACTTTTTAATCTAGGAATCCCATGTGATGTAATTCTGTACAGATATAATGCTATGCGGATCAACATTGGTTTATATGTATCTCTATTTTATGTACAAAATCGCTATTATGATGGTATGATATTATCTGCACTTTCTTGACCGATATATGTGGATTATGAATAAAATATTGCATTGTTGACCAGCATCTCATCCCTCCCTTGTGCCTCATTCAAAGTCCCATTTTCCTTTTTCTACGCAATACAGGGATGGAGGCACCAGCCTTTCCCCTTCCCCCGGGTGTCTCATCTAAAGTCCCACATTTTGTCCCCCCTTTTTGTCCCAACAATTGTGTAGTTCAAAAATCTTTTCTGGCCTCATGTACAGTATACCTGTTAATTTAAGCACTTGACTGACAACCCAACCATGACCATGAATGAGAAGTTCCAGATAACAGATCAGCACTAGAGTTGAGCGAACACCTGGAAGTTCGGGTTCTGCTGGTCCGTCCGAACTTCGGGACAAAGTCCGGGTCCGGGTCCGGACGGAACCCGAACGATCGCACGGACTAGCAAGCCCAAGGCAGGCCTGGGCCTGGGCCTGAAACAGGGCTTCAAGCCTGCCTGGTCGTCTTGGGCTTGAAGGTCCACAAGCGAGTTGAGATCACGACTAGACAATAGACCTTGAAGAGTAAGTACCAGTACCAACCCAACAGTCAGTTCACGAATTTAATTGTCCATATGACATGTACTCCGGTCTTTTCTAAAAACTTGATGTGTTAACAACCCTGTTTTTCCCCCCTGTTTTACACCCTGAAATCTACTCTGTGGGCCCCCTTCCCCTTTCCGACCACGGAGGTAGGGACATAACGCATCTTTTTCCTTTTACCCTGAAACTTACTCCGTGTTCCCTCCCTACTCTACGACCAGTTGTTACGTTATAAAATAAGTATTAGGTGTATATAGCCAGTTCTTTCACGTC
>BLSH010473573.1:1022881-1033144 GCA_018402905.1 Glandirana rugosa | reverse complement strand
AGAGCACGATCGTAGCGATCGTTGTTCTATGCAGAGCTTGATCTGCAACTCAAAGCAGCGGTATGTGAAATCTCTAATTTCTGCTATCTGTCCTCAGAGCAACAGCACAGACAGCAGTAGTAAAGTAATCTATCTCAGGATGCAGGATCAGGTCTTAAAATGGCTAAAATCTGTCCCTCACGCCGTCAGCTACCTTTCCCTATACTAACCCAAGGAGCATGTGACTGCAGCACTGTGACTCCAGCTTATAAAGAGGCTGGGTCACATGATGCACCGGCCAATCACAGCCATGCCATTAGTAGGCATGGCTGTGATGGCTTCTAAGGGCAAACCAGTGAAACGCTTGTTGATTGGCTGCCCTGCAGCTTCTCAACACGTGGAGTAAAATAGCAGAACCCCGGACCGAACCCGAACGATTTTTGAAATGTCCGGGTCCGGGTCCGTGCCACGGACACCCTAAAGTTCGGTACGGACCCGAACGTTACAGTCCGGGTTCGCTCAACACTAATCAGCACCACTCCAAGCCTGCAGTGTCAGTCTCCCAGGTTTACACTTTGCATTTAGGTGCTGGCAGAAATAGAAGACATTGCTCCAAAATAAAACATAGTATGCAGGTACCGCAGCACACTGCATTCAACTCCAATGTAAAGTGAATGAAAAACTGTCTCAAACTGGCTCAAATCCCAGCCCATCAGTCAAGCTCCTTTGACATTTTTAACCCACATTGGGCTTAACTATAGATGTGGGTGAAACTTGTCAGGGGGGGGATTTGAGCTGAGGGGGGATTTGAGCTGAAGCCAGTTTTTAATTCACCTTATATTGGAGTTGAATACCTGCATGCTGTGTTACACAAGTGTGAAGTTGTTAGTTACCTCTGATGTAGAATTGTCAACATCCCAATCAACTTTAAGCCAAGTAGAGACATCATTCATTTTATAAATATTGTGCCCCCACAGTTCCCACAATAGAGAAAAATCATAGCCCAGTATTACACTATGTACAATGTTGAAGCAAGTTCTTAACTACACCTATGACATGCAATACAGTTCCACTAGGGGTCACCACTGAAACCACTGCAGTAGGGTAGTAAGCATTGCCATGTATACAAAGTACTCCAATTTCTTCTGAACCAAGCTTGGTAGGGTCCATCAGACTGGCATTCAGCAAGGTGATGAGCCTATATCCTTCTATTGTAATAGGACATACAGATATTGCCGTCTAGTCTCAGTTCTTAGGTGGGCTGCAAAAACAGACTTGGCAAATACTTGGTTGCAACCACTTGTTTGTAAGATTAAACTAATCATACATCTGGAACTTCATGGGCTTCCCAGGGTCATACACCTATGTGAACACATGCTGAACTCAGATGACCACGATAGCCTTGAGCCTGCCTAGAATTTCTCCTCTGAGTTTAGGATACTCCTTGGTTGTCCACCAATAAAAATGTTCTAGCCCACTGCTCCTCGGGAGGCTTTTAATGTTCCGTGACTCTCTCAATGATGTAGAAGTAAGCTTCAACATCATCCTCCAGGGACAATTTTGAAAAGCATTCCACATCACCCCCTGCCCAACCACCTTCCTTTCTGACAGGGCCTGTAGTTCCTGCTTACTGTTGTCCTACTAAGGATACCTAATGGGCTTCAGTCAGCTGTTGCATCTGTTGGGCAATTGAGCAGTAGCTCATTGGTGTTAGTTAGCATTTGCCAACAAAAGTGCCTCCATTTTATTCAACAATGGGTGTCCATCTCTTTAATATGCTGCCTGCATCCAAGCATAAAGTTGTAAGGCAAATGGACTCAACTTTTATTGGCAGTGGTAAACCATGCACAAGGTAGGGACACCCAGGAGCAGGTTTGTCCCACACATTTATTCAGCAAGACAGCATACAAACACAGTTTCAATGCAGAAGAGCAGAACAAACCCATAGCATATGACATAACATTGGCTCATCTGAGCTACTAACTAAACTTTGGTCAGTTTCTGATAAACAGGTTATCCCCTTATGGGTTCCTCAAAATAAACAAAAAAGCAACACATGTACCTTTTATTGTTTGGTCAACATTTAATATTTTCACACAGAAGCAGGCACCCACAGCAGAAAGAGTGAGAGAGAGAGAACCTTGATCATCCATCAGCTCACATATATACAGTAAAGGCTTGTGTACAACTGAGACTAATAATGGGGTCTGGCCACCAGGTAAGATGTGGACCTAGGATTGAGGGGCTTAATCCCATCCATAGTGCTACAAAGCCTCCAGGCTCCGGGACCAAGGGCAGAACCTGTTTAGATTCTGATAAAAAAAGTTTGTTTTCTCCATATTAGTCATAAATCCTAGAGCCCCTCACCATGGGGCTTCTGGGTTGCTCCATGGAATGCAGACAATCTGCATTTGGCATCCCGCAAAAGTTCCTGTATGCAGGTACCACTCAGATGAATCATAAAGTTGGCTTAATAGAATTTCAAATTTTTTGGCAGTTGGCATCCTTTTCAACTGTATGTTTAGCTTTTTGCCTAGATTTCAGCTACATTTAACCAGCTTCTCCTTTTGAAACAACACCCTGCTCTGTAATTAGATCAGAATATTACTATTATCACAAAAGCCAACTTGTTTCTTTGATTATCCGCCCCTTTAAAACAAATCATGCACAGCAGCACCTTTTTAAACCACCTGTCTAGAGGATTGTAAAGACACTTGATAACATCCACTTAAAATATATCTGTCCATCATGCTTGTATTTCATGCAATGACAGTTGATGGTTCACCCCGGTGCCCAGGAGACCGAGGCAGCAAACAAAATTAAGCTGCTACCATAACATAACTTGAGGCTTTCCAGAGAAAGGAGTCTTTGTGAAGGATTGCTACTTTTGCTATTGGTTTATATAAAGATCTCTGCCACAGGCCAAGAGCTTTATTGAAATTCTAAAGAAGAAATGTGTAGAAGCTCGAAGCTTCAGGCTTGTTATCAGGTACCTACACAGGAGCATCCTGACACACTATAATTGAAATTCATTGCTTGACCTTTAGTCTATAAAAAAAGGTATGCTGTCATTAGCGCTGACTCTCTGCTATATTCTCTTGTCACTCCTCAGGCCAACTTAAACCATCCCAAATGAAATAGGCTATTTTATGTCATACCCCTTAGTCTGACACTATTAAACTGAAAGTAAGAGCTATACAATGCTCTGGACTGCATGCAAGGCAAACATTTCTATTCAAATGGGAAAAGATGCCCAGTCTTAACGCTAAGGTTTTAGTTAAAGGGTCAGACCATCCTAAAGTTTTATTTTAGTTATAGATGTAGCCTGGTGGGCTGAGACAGCCCTAGCTTCCTATATGTGTTGGATTTTCCAACAGTGAGATCTCCCTGCTTTAAATCCTGACTCTGTTTTTGTTCACCTGAGTGTTTGGGGCATTCCCATGCTATTGTCACCCTGACTGAGAGTGAAAGAAAACAAAGTTCTCAAATGCTGGTACTTGATCCCCACCAGGATATTGAAATACATTCCAAATTATTCATCCTCTTGTTTTCTTGGCTGAAGGAGACTTTGGCTTGCACCCCCGCATGTGTTGGCAATTCCCTGTGGAACATAGTTACATAGTTATTCTGGTTGAAAAAAAAACAGTCCATCTAGTTCAACCAATAAAAAGGGCAAAAAAAATGTACAATCCTATATACACAATCCCATGCCCACAGTTGATCCAGAGGAGGGCAGAAGCTTCACAGCTCTTACTGTAAATAAGCCTTTCTGTAATTGGAGATTAAATCTCCTTTCCTTCAGAGGTAACGTGTTCCCTTGTCCTCTGAGATGATCTTAAAGTGAATAACTCAACACCAAGTTCTCTGTATAGACCACTTATGTATTTATACATGTTCATATCACCTTAATCTCCTCTTCTTGAGAGAGAATAAATTCAGTTCCTATAATCTTTCCTCATAGCTGAGCTCCTCCATGCCTCTTATCAGTTTGGTTGCCCTTCTCTACACTTTCTCCAGTTCCCTGATATCTTCTTTGTGAACAGGTACCCAAAACTGAATTGCATATTCCAGATGCGGTCTTACTAAGGATTTGTACAGGGACAAAATTATATCTCTCTCTCTGAAGTCCATACTTCTCTTAATACACAAAAGGATTTTGCTTGCTTTGGAAACCACAGCTTGGTATTGCATGCTATTATTAAACTTATGATCTAGTAGGACACCCAGATCATTCTCCACCATTGATTCCCCCAGTTGTATTTTCCCCCTAGTATGTATGATGCATGCATATTCTTAACCCCCAAGTGCATAACTTTACATTTATCAACATTAACCACTTCCATAATATAGCAGAGTGATGGCCGGAAAGTGGTTTCATAATCCTAACTGGGTGTTATATGATGTCCAGCAGGATAAACCCCTAGAGTGTACTCGTGGGGGCGCTCAGCGTGGCAATCGGTGGTGTGGTGTGTCAGTCTAACACACCGCATCTCTGATCCTGGTAAAAAGCCTATGACATAGGCTCTTTACCATGTGATCAGCTGTGTCCAATCACAGCTGATCACATGGTAGCCAGGAAGAGCTGTTTATCTGCTTTTCCTATACTTGCACTAACACTGACAGCCGATCGGCTGCTCTCCTGACAGAGGGGTCTGAGCTTATAATCAGCACAATGATTTTTAGTGCAGACCCATCAAGGATGCCCACAGGAGTGTCCATTAGGATGGCAGTCTGTGCTCATTGGTGATACCTGTCAGTGCCTCCTAATAAGTGCTGCCTATAAGTTCCATCTATCAGTGCCGCCTATAAGTGCTGACCAGTGCCACCTAACAGTGCCACCTATGAATGCCCATCAATGCCACCTATGAGTGCCCATCAGTGCCACCTATTGGTGCCCATCATTGCTGCATATCAGTGCCACCTATCAGTGCCCATTAGTGCTGCTTATCAGTGCTACCTATCAGTGCCCATCAGTGCTGCATATAAGTGCCTCATCAACAGTGCCTATCAGTGCCACCTCATCAGTACCAATCAGTACTGCCTCATCAGTGCCCGTTAGTGCAGCCTCATCAGTGCTCATCAGTGAAGGAGAAAACTTACTGATTTACAATATTTTAAATACCACCAAAAGTAAGCTGTATTTGTGGGAAAATAATGATAAAAAAATTTGTTTGGGTACAGTGTTGCATGACCGCGCAATTGCCATTCAAAATGTGAGAGCGCTGAAAGCTGAAAATTGGACTGGGCAGGAAGGGGGTGAAAGTGCCCTGTATTGAAGTGGTTAAACCTCATTTAGCACATAGTTGTCCAATTAAACAGTGCATTCAGGTTGGCTTGTAAGTTGGAGACATCCTGTGAGAATGTTGTTCTGCATGGCTTGGTGTCATCTGCAAAGACTGAAATAGTACTTTTAATCCCAGACCGTATATCCTTTAACACTATATTAAAAAGTAAGGGTCCCAACGCTGAACCTTGGGGTACACCACTAATAACCTTAGACCATTCAGAGAGAACACATCATTTGGCCCAAAATCCCCCACATGTTCTACACTTTTCTCTACTACAATCTCCAGACCTCCACACAGCCTTACATAATGCCCAACCACTTGCCCTTTCAGGCAATTCAAACTGTTACTACAGGTCACTACTGCTGCCAAGGAAACCATAACTAAAGCACAGAAGGCTTTTCCTCAGTGTGACCCAAGCTATGATCCATGCTAAAATAGAAGCTGTGTGATAAAGTACATAGGTACTAAAAAAGATTGCACTCTTGGGTTACTCATTTCTTGTCCCCTAATTTTGATGGATCTCTACTTTACCTTGATAACCACCAGCTACCACTTTCTATTTTCCAGCTTTGAGACTCTGTTGCCAAGCCACCCCAGGTCTCTGTCCTCTCCCCCCTTACTTACCCCACCCTCCTTCTTCTTCTCTTCACCCCTTTCCTGTTTTTTTTCTTTCTTGTTCTTCTTGCCCCTTCTGCCATTTTTAAGTGGATATCAGATTTTTCCTTGCTTTTTTCACGTCTCTTATTCATTTTATACCATGTTTCAGCCTACTATTTCAACCTACTCTCTAAGCTTGGCTAAACTATGATATGGTTGCTGCTCAATACTTTGTAGCATGTGGCTCCTTGCTGGAATGTTATTCTTTTGACATGTATTGTTCACTTTTCTATGCAATTTTTTCTATGAAAATCATTGCATATGCTACCACTGTACCTTGTTGTAAACCCAACCTTTCATGTTCCTCTCCTGTTGCAACTTTGACTATATTATTCTATATGATTGTTTCATGCAGCATCTATATGTTTTCCTCAATTTTTATTTCAAATACATGTATTGAACAAGAAAGTGGGAGAAAATACAAAAGATTGTGTTGTTACCAGAACAATAATGCATAAGAAAACTTCCAATGGGGGAACTTGTTCCAATGACAGCTGTCTAAGAGGAAATTCCCCCTTCTTTTGGAGAGATTTCCTTTCACTTAGTTTTGTATCTGCACAAAATCCTCCTATTTGGAAACATATGACACTCAGATCCTGTCCTGGGGGGCAACAATAAAAAAGTCCAGATTCACTTTTATTCAATTAGCATGATTGCTCCAGATGCTGGTTAAGCTTTTCGAATATCTGGAGCCATCATACCAATTACCTTCCACCATCCCTCCAATTTTATGAGACCAGCACACACTTTGTTTAACAGTTCCATACCCTGATGAAGGGGGACCCTTTGAATATCTGAAATTTATTAGCTTTTCATGACATAGCAGTTTGAATAAAATTTGATCCTGGCTTTCTAATTTCTGCTTTTGTCTCTTTCCCTTGCACACCTAGTCACTACTCAAGCAAAGAGCTGACCTTCAGCCACCATTCCTGGGAGAGCAGCCCAAAGAGAATTAATCCCTCTACACTGCTTATGACCTTTAACTACTTTAAGAGGTCCGCACACCATACCTTTGTTCACTTTCTAAGAAATGTATCCCTTCCCACTCTAAAACTGATATAAATGGTTTTGACTACTTGGAGTTCTGCTATAGCTCTGAATTTTTAAAAATAAAATAATTTGCTTATAGAACCCCACTAGATGTTTTTTTTCTGGCAGTTAATGTAACAATGACATTCTGCAACATAGTTCACTGCCAGCTCTATCCTAACTTCTAACCTCTTGCTGCAACAAGCAGAATACATGGATGGAACACTTTTAATTGGCCCATTACCTGAGTTTCTTACTTTATTAAATTTACTCTCTAGATCCCCTACTGACTTTAAAAGTTACTCTTGCAAGCGGATGAACTTTAACGCGTGGCGTGCCTCCTTTAAACAAATTGATAACTTGCGAAACCCACCCCCCAACCCGCAAATTTCTGTCTAAATAGGAGACAGACCTGGACCTTATCCCAGAATAAATGTACTAGGGTAAAATACTGATAGTTACACATAAATGTCTTACTCAGCTAGAGCATAGGAACGCAACTATAAGATTCTACCTTATTAGAACAGATGTCCTACAACGATGCACAGGATGAATCTTTCTTATCTGGATTCTTGCTGGAGATGTATGGCCTCACCTGGTTTAATGTCACACAACTGGAGCTTGTACACATTCATTACTCCTTTCTGGGACAAAATCCTTCGAATATACAATAATCTTGCAGATTACAGGATTCCCAACAAATCACAGGCTATTCCCCAATGCTCTTATAGACAGGTTAAGTGGGGCCTACTCCAACACTTCTTAGTATCAACTCATAGCTTACAGCCAGACACTAGCACAGGACAACACCTTCACATTTGAAGTGGGTGTGCTAGATGGACCTGTACCAAGTGGAACTCATCTTCTGTTAGATCTCTTCCTGGTCATTATATGCAGCTGGAGAGGGATCTGGGCAGACTAGAAACTCCAGGCCAGAACCAGCCCTGCCAAGGTGGCTGGTAAAACTCAGCTCAGACTCTCACCAGTTCACTCCAAGTGAACGCATGTGAGGCAACAAATAACGCCTGTCCACTATCGCACCTTGCATAATGTCACATATCCCCCCTCCGCTCAAGCTCCTGTGGCTGAGCAATTGTTACACCCATAAAGTGGACCCGGGAAAGGCCATCTGCATTGTTTTGCAGCTTTCCCACCCTATGTTCCATTGTGAACTTGTAGAGCCATAAACCACCTTGTCACCCGACTATTCTTCTCCTCCTCCTCGAGACCGCTAGCACACTTTTTGGGGTTGGTTGTGAGCCCTGCTTTCCTGAGGGAATTCACAACCGCTTGCACTTGAGCCAAATGGGATTCTGAATCAGGACTGTGGATGACCACATCATACAAGTAGAAAACAGTAATAGATCTGGCGCTGGTTGTCCGGATGTGTATTGTCAATGACAGGTAATGTCTCAGCAGCCAAGATTCGCTCTCGAGGAAGAGCTAGGAACTAGAGGTAAAAATGAATCGGTAGAAAGGCGCTTGAGAACAATAATCATAACATGTGCCCCAACGGGATAGTAAATGTCAAGTAAGATGCAGCAACGTGGTTGTAAAAAGATAAAAATAAGTGTTTATTAAAGTACTTACAAGCAGTAATGTTCCATATGGCTTCCAAAATGTGGCTGCAGTAGCCCTACTGGTTGTCCAAAAAAGCCTGGGTGCCCCAGATGGAGGGTGGAAACAGCGGTGTGGTGGGAGGCTTGCAGGGTGGTGGATAAGCGGGGGGGGGGAGAAGCGAAGGCTCTTTTGTGAGTAACTTCCTGACACAAGCCGTGCAGTCAGAGCTCGCACTGAGGGGGAGGGGTGGGTGGAGCTGCAGCTGGATCCAACTCTCCTTGCAAGAGCAGACACACTGGAAAGATGAGGTGGGCGAAGCTGCAGTTCAGTCCCAGGTGATGCCAATCCTTGGAACTGCGGGGCAAGGCTGTAGTTGGAATGGTGGGTCTGCAGGGACGCTGACGACATGTTTCGCAATCCTTTGCTTTGTCAAGACACGTGACTTGACAAAGCAAAGGATTGCGAAACATGTCATCAGTGTGACGGGACCTCCACTGTTCCCTGGCTCCCCACAGACCCACCATTCCAACTACAGCCTTGCCCCGCAGTTCCGAGGATTGACGTCACCTGGGACTGAACTGCGGCTTCACCCAGCTCATCTTTCCAGTGTGTCTGATGGGGCGGCTCTTGCCAGGAGAGTTGGATCCAGCTGCGAGCTCTGACTGCACGGCTCGTGTCGGGAAGTTACTCACATAGGAGCCTTCGCTTCTCTCTCCCCCCTTGCTTATCCACCACCCTGCAAGCCTCCCACCACACCGCTGTTTCCACCCTCCATCTGGGGCACCCAGGCTTTTTTGGACAACCAGTAGGGCTACTGCAGCCACATTTTGGGAGCCATATGGAACATTACTGTTTGTAAGTAGAGTTGATCGAACCTCTGGAAGTTTGGATTCTGCTGGTTCGGCCGAACTTCGGGACAAAGTCCGAGTTCGGGTCCGGACAGGACCCGAACTTTGACACGGACACTGAACCCCATTGAAATCAATAGGGAGCCAAATTTTTAGGCACAAAAATGGCTGTAACAAAGTCCTGGAAAGTCCTAGAGGTCTGCAAAAGGAAGGAAAAATGGGGTAAGAGTAGGGCAAGTGCCCTACAAAGAAATGGGGATAGGGAAATAACTTAAAATAATAAAAAAAAAAATCACATAAAAAAATAAAAAATGGAGGTGGATGTGAACTATCTTCAAACTGTGTGAGAAAAGTATAAATTAGCCGGGAGAAGCCATATCACTGTTCTAAGAACAGTGATATGGCTTTTCCCGGCTAATTTATACTTTTATAACACAGTTTTAAGATGATTGTACATTCTACAATCATCTTAAAATTGTGTGAGAAAAGTATACATTAGCCGGGAGAAGCCATATCACTGTTCTTAGAACATCTGCAAACTGTGTGTGAAAACTATAAATTAGCAGGGAGAAGCCATATCACTGTTCTTAGAACAGTGATATGGCTTCTCCTGGCTAATTTATACTTTTATAACACAGTTTTAAAATGATTTTACATTCTACAATCATCTTAAAACTGTGTGTGAAAAGTATACATTAGCCGGGAGAAGCCATATCACTGTTCTACAATCATCTTAAAACTGTGTGTGAAAAGTATACATTAGAGTGACAAGATTCTTGTCACTATACCGAAGAGGGACGATTAAATATCAAAAGTGTGTGTCAAACGTCTACAAGATTCTTGTCACTATACCGAAGAGGGCCGATTACATATGAAAAGAGTGTGTTAAAATTCTACTAACA
>BLSH010473573.1:1010391-1022871 GCA_018402905.1 Glandirana rugosa | reverse complement strand
TGTTACATCTTGTCACTATACTATAGTGACAAGATGTTAATAGAAGTTTGACACACACTTTTGATATTTAATCGCCTCTCTTCGGTATGGTGACACACAGTTTGAAGATAATTGTAGAACAGTGATATCATATCACTGTTCTACATTGTAGAACAGTGATATGATATCACTGTTCCACAATAATCTTCAAACTGTGTGTGAAAAGTATTAATTAGCGGAGAGAAGCCATACCACTGTTCTAAGAACAGTGATATATCATATCACTGTTCTTAGAACAGTGGTATGGCTTCTATCCGCTAATTTAGTTTTCACACACAGTTTGAAGAGAATTGTAGAACAGTGATATCATATCATCACTGTTCTACAATAATCTTCAAACTGTGTGTGAAACCTATAAAAAAATTTTGAAAAGTCTGGGTTCGGGTTCGGGTCCCGGACACCCAAAAGTTCGGTACGGACCCGAACTTTACAGTTCGGGTTCGCTCAACTCTATTTGTAAGTACTTTAATAAACACTTATTTTTATCTTTTTACAACCACGTTGCTGCATCTTACTTGCCATTTATTATCCCATTGGGGCACATGTTATGATTATTGTTCTCAAGCTCCTTTCTACCGATTCATTTTTACCTCCACATCATACAAGTAGGCGGCTGCATAGGGGTGGTGTGGCCTCAACGTCATGTCCATCATCCTCTGGAATGATGCAGGAGCCACATGCAGACCAAGCAGCATCAGTTTGTACTGGAAGGAACCCTCGGGAATAGAAAAGGCAGTTTTCTCTTTGGCTGACTCTGTTAGGGGTATGGCACTTTCCAACCTGTCCACAAATTAGTCTACTTCGACACATTATTCAGTGTCCTGAAATCGTTACAGAACCTGATAGTGCCATTGGGCTTTGGGACCAGCACTATGGGGCTCGACCAGGCACTGTGGGACTCCTCTATCACGTCCAACTCCAACATGTTTTTTATTTCCTTTGCCACCGCCTCCCATCTAGCCTCAGGTATCCGGTAGGGTTTTACATTTACGCGAACCCCTGGTTGTCAGTCTGCGTAGGGGAGAGATAAAGTCTCTATTTTTACTTACAAATTTCTTTACATCATTTTGTTGCGTCAGTGACAAAGACTCAGCTATGGGCACATCTGGGGTCAGGGATAGCCTGTCCTTTTGGGGAGTTGGCACCGCCAGCAAACTCTCCCTGTCCTTCCACAGTTTTAAGAGATTAACGTGGTAAATCTGCTCCAGTTTCCTTTTTCTTGGCTGGTAAACTTTGTAGTTCACTTCCCCTACTCTTTCCCTAATGTCAAAGGGACCTTGCCACTTTGCTAGGAATTTACTTTCAACCATGGGGACTAGCACCAGCACTCTGTCTCCAGGGGTTGAAAGTCTGGATTTTGGCACACCGATTATAAACCCTTCTCTGCGCCTCCTGAGCTTGCTCCATATGCTCCCGTACATGGGGCAGAACAGCTGCTATTCGATCCTGCATCAAGGAGACGTGCCCTATGGCGCTTCTATATGGGGTGGTCTCTCCTTCCCATGTCTCTTTTGCAACATCCAGCACCCCCCTGGGATGTCTACCATACAAGAGTTCAAAAGGGGAATACCCCATAGATGCCTGCGGAACCTCTCGTATGGCAAACATGTGGTACGGCAACAAAAAAAAAAATCACAATTTCGCCCATCTTTATCAACCACCTTTTTTTAACATACTCTTGTTCAATCTTTCCACCAGACCGTCATAATAAAAAAATAATAAGAAATAAAAAACACAATTGTAAAAAAATAAACAAAATAATATAAAAATAAACTATTGACACATATCTCTGCCCTTCTGACATGTATACACACACAAACATGTTTGTTTGCACTTTGTGGTGCACACCCTAATGCAATAGGCTGTGCACACCTATGCTCCCCACCCACCTCTATACTGAGAGATTGAGGAGGAAGGGAGAGGGGAGTGTAAAACTTTCTCTGCTCCTTGAAGGAGATAAGCAAATTGCTGGTTACTCACAGAGCACGGGGCTGATCTTCTGTGTATTTCCCTGTTAGTTTGACTTTCTCTTCCTGAAAAAATATAAAGTCAGTACTCACAGTTGGATTAACTCTTTGTGGCAAGACTGGGCACTGATTGCATGACATGCTATACTCTACCAGGCAAAATTATTCATTTTTTTTTTCAGACTTACATCCACTTTAATGCTCTCCTTGCCTACCAGTTTAGATGGGCGGCCATGTCTTGGTAGGTTTGCAGTTGTGCCATACTCTTTCCATTTTTGGATGATGGATAGTGCTCCATGGGATGTTTAAAGCTTCGGATAGCTTTTTATAACCCAACCCTGCTTTAAACTTCTCCACAACGTTAGCCTTGACCCGGTGTGTTCCTTGACCTTCATGATACTGTTTATTCACTAAAGGTTCTCTAACAAACCTCTGAGGGCTTCACAGAACAGCTGAATTTATACTGAGATTAAATTACAAACAGGTGAACTCTATTTATTAATTAGGTGACTTCTGAAGGCAATTGGCTCACTAGAAAAGGAGGCTGAATACAAACGCATGCCAGACTTTTCAAATATTTATTTGTAAAACATTTTGAAAACTGTTTATCATTTTCCTTCCACTTCACAATTATGTGCCACTTTGTGTTGGTCCCAAATCCCAATAAAATACATTTACATTTTTGGTTGTAACATGACAAAATGTGGAAAAGTTAAAGGGGTATGAATACTTTTTCAGGGCACTGTATATATATTCTTTTTAATGTTTAATATTGTAGAGATAATCCATAAATTTTAGACAGTTGGAGCTGCTGCCACCAGATGGAACAGAGTGTTTTGTTTAAACACCTAGCTGTAAGCTCCACATACCCATATAACTGTCCATCTAAGCTGTCAAGATTTCACAGAACTTGTTAACAACATTCTTCTATAGATCAATACCGCAGTCTTTGTATTTACAGCTCCACAGGGATGTACTGGAGGTGTTCCTCTATCAGATGCTTCTAGCTTGATAACACATTTCTTATGTAAAGTCACTATTATGGAGTGGATATTGAATGCAGCTTGCACCATATTCCATTAGATCTACCAGGTAATTTCCATGTTAAATTGTATGGGTTTAGTGAAAAAGTATTGGATATGCAATTGTATATTTAGGCCTCATACACACGGACGTTTTTTGATGCCGGCGTTTTCTGGCGTTTTTTGCAGCTCTCCATGTTAGTCAATGGCCCCCGACGATTTTGAGCTGTAGATGGCGTCGGCGTTAGTGAGCTGAAACTAGAACCCACGGCCAGCACATTCTGAGGTTGTAACGTTTTGGCGTTTTTTGACGCCGATGCCGCAAAACGCCAACTAACGCCAACTAATACTGTACCGGCGTTAACCGGCGCTTTTTGACGCCAACGTTTATAGGTTGAAAAATAGCAGAGAGATGATTTTTTAAAAAAAACGCCTATGGACACCGACGCTCACTAACGCTCCCTAACGCCGATGCATAACGCCGAAAATTATTTTTTTTTCCTTGACGTATTTTTTAAGAAACGTCCGTGTCTATGAGGCCTTAATGGTTTACAGTTTTTTTTTTAATTATTACTTTTATTTATTAATTTTTTTCTAAATAGAGTATTTTAGTCAAAGACACTAAACTCTATTCAGACATATATGCAAACTGTTTTACCTCCCAAAGGTTTTGTAATCGTGTTAAGTTAAAGTGATGTTAAAGTCTCTTTTTTTGCTTAAAAATACAAAAACATGGCACACTTGCCTCCTCTGTGCAGTGGTATTGCATAAAGCACCCGAGCCCAGCCGCAGCTCAGACACCGATCTACGGCTAGGCCCCGCTTCCTCTCTCTCCTCATTGGTTTACTGACTTTGATTGACAGCAGGGGGAGCCAATGGCGCTCTGCTACAGTATCAGCCAATGAGGAGGAAGAGTCCTGAGCAGCCAAGTCTCTCCTGCAACATCGCTGGATCGAGATGGGGCTCAGGTAAGTATTAGGGGGGCTGAGGAGGGGGGGGGGCTGCTGCACACAGAAGGTGTCTGCCTTTACAATCACTTTAAGCTGGATTAATATATTGTAGATCAGGGATATGCAATTAGCTGAGAGCAGAAGGTGTCATTGGCAACAGTCAGTCAAATCCTGTGAAGAGGGAGTATAGAGCAGGGTTGAGGCCCACAGTGTGTCTTTAATGAAGCACAGAGCCCAGCTCGGGAGGCTCCCACACGTAGCCCCCATAGCACACAGGGGGCCACCACCCAGTGTTGAGTGCCAGCGGGGGACCACAGAAAAAGAGGAATGGGGATGCTCTGTGCACTACCATTGCACACAGCAGGTACATATGACATGTTCATTATTTTATTTTAAAAAAATGCTTTAAGTAAATGTTAATCCAAAAATCGATTGCAGTGTGTTTCCCTGTATACAGTTTTCTTAAACAAATAATTTGTATGACTGCTTTGCAGCATTATGGACGGGAAGTGGGAGCCAATAAGAAAGAAATCATCTTTAAAGCACCATGAAAACAAAAACCAAAATGGTCTAAGGCTGCAATTTGCCAATCCTTAAATACTGATGATGTCACATCTGACTAAGCGCATAGGGTGGAGATACACACACACATTGCCATGCATGTGCAGTTGATTGTCAGCCATCTTGGTTACTGGACCTATCTTCATTTTTGGAATGTTTTACATGCTGTCTTACAACCTACGCAAATGTAAGTGCAATACCTTTTAATAAATGTTGGTGTATTACAATACTTCACTATGTTGAGCCTTTATCTTGCATACCTTACGATTCAAATCTAACGCAGGTTTTTGTTTTTTTAGTTGGGACTTTTTTCTTTTTCAGTTCGCATTTTTGAGGTGTATATAGTAGCACATATCATTGTGTGTTCTCTGGACTATGGACATTATTTATATGTTCACTATTTTACTTTTGGATCGTCACTCATTAACCCCTTTCCGCCTGTGCTATAGCCGAAAGACTGCTACTGCATGGGCTACCAGTGGTGGGAGGGCACCCGTCCATAGATTTCCTCCCATGATTGTGCTGCTCGCGCGCCCCCTGTGGCGTGCATTCTGTGATCCTTGTGTCCTTCAGACTCGGCTGATCACAGAGCAGGGTCAAGGACCAATCACAGTAGCCCTTCACCATGTGATCAGCTGTCAGCCAATGACAGCTGATCACGGAAGTAAACAGAAGTGGGTTACCAACTTTTTTCTTCTCGCGATCAGCGCAAGGAGAAAAGAAGAAAGACAGTAAGCAGCTTCTGTTACAGGGACATCGCATCCAATCTGTGCCCACTAGTGCTGCTAATTAGTGCCAACCAGTGCCACCTATCAGTGTCCACCAGTGCTGCTAATCAGTGCCCACCAGTGCCACTTACCAGTGCCCACCAGTGCCACCTATCTGTGTCAAGGGCGTGGCTGAGCAGCGGATGTAACCAGACATGTGCACTGCTCTCTCCGCCGAAGATCTGAATATTATCCTCGGGGTGACCTGCTACAGTACCTGATTTGCCCTGAAAACACACCATTGGACTGGCACAGCACCGCAGTATCTTCTTGGCAGCCTACACCGATCACTCCTATGGCTAAAAAGCTAAAAGAAGCCTGTTCTCTCCCTGACCTGGAGATCCTAGATGATGCCAGGATACAGCGCTCATCAAAAGACAAGTATAAGGAGGCCTCACCAAAATTCTTTTTGAAGTCCTCCCCGAAAGAATCCCACGCTGCCCTCACCTCCAGGAAAAGTTCAGGCGTTCAATCCGAGGCAGGTGACACAGTGCCACTGGATGATCCATATGGTCTGCTGGCAGATTGGAACACAGTAAGTCAAAAAACCTTTCCTCACACTGCACCATCCCTATCCCCTGGGGAGGTCCCGGAGACTACTCTAAGGGAGATCATGGTGGCGGTTCCTAGTTATACCACAGCCATTACCATCCTGACAGCATATAGGGGTGAAGGCGGTAGTCTCTTTTATCAGGCATGACATACAAAAACTGTGGGAAAGAACATCAGCCCTTAAGGGAAGGGTCAGTATTGTAGAGGATGACATAGAGCCCTTAATGAGGGATGTAAAACAAAACGTGGTGATGGCTGCCCAACATGCAGCCCACTTGGATGATTTGGAGAACAGAATGAGATGCAATAATGTGTGGGCAATTGGCATACCTGAGAGCAGAGGGGAAAAACCTTGTTGCTTTTATTGAGTCTTAGCTGCTCACAATGTTCGATAAGGAGTCATTCACTCCCATGTTCTCTGTGGAGAGGGGGCATAGAATACATATGCGCCCCCTACCTCCAGGACACCCACCTCGCATCTTCCTGTTTAAAAAGTTAAATTACAAAAAGACATAGATGTGATTCTGACAAAGGCACGAAATATGAATGGTGCATTGGTTATGTACAATATTAAAATCGCCTTATTCTGCAGAAGTGCAGAAGCAAAGGGGGAAATTTACGGATGTTAAACGATGCCTCAGAAACCTCAATCTACAATACTCTATGCTCTTCCCAGCTAAGCTTCGAGTGGTAGTCAACAGGGAGGCACATTTCTTTGAAAAGCCTTCTGCTGCGACACAATGGCTTGACAGAGAAGAAAGATCATTCCGCGCATGCACACCTCCGAGGCTTGCTGCGCCCTGATATGCTGTGAGTGCTTTTTTTCTTCTATGAATAGGAAGAGATTACCTCTTAACATTTGGAGTGCCGGCGGAATACAGATGGTATTCTTTCTCTATCAGTTTCAATTGCCATAGTCTGCTGTTGAGAAGTTCGATATAACAACCCTTACTTTTAATCTTTCCATCTTTATTGTGCTGACCTTTCCACGGATGCCTCACAGGCCTATGATTGTTCATCTAGTTGCCTATACCTCTACCTGCCTTACCATGACCAAGTGCCAATTTAGGGATTGGCGTGAGAGGGGCGTACTAGTACCATTGCCTGTATACTGGGAACACCGTTGCGATACGAGCCTGGCAGATAACTGCCCACTGATTGCTTCCCCATTTTCTTATGGCTAATACTATAAGGATCTTGCCTTGGAATGTTCGAGGCCTCAGTAAAAGTAAAGAGGCTGAAGGCGGACATTGTGTGCCTTCAAGAAACTCATCTATCACATGATACAACTCCCTGGCTGTCACCACGGATGCTTAGTTGCCAGTACCATGCAACTTATTCAACTTATTCTAGAGGTGTGAGCATATTTGTGTGACAAGGGATTCAATTTACATGTAATCAAGTGCTCACTGACCCCAATGGTTGATATGTGTTTATTCTATGCAAATTGTATGGGGTATCTTGTATAATTGCAGGGGTATACATCCCTCCAATGTTTTCGGCTGAGGTCCTCAAAACTTTGGCCAGTTTTATGGCCCGTTACCCTGATACACTGTTTCTAGTGGTGGGAGATTATAACAATTTGCTAGACTCCCATTGGGATAAATTGACACCTATCAGTGTCCATCAATGCTGCCAATCTGTGCCCATCAGTGGCTCGTCATCAGTTTTGCCTATCAGTGCTGCCTATCAGTGCTGCCTATCAGTGCCCATCAGTGCCGCCTATCAGTGCTCATCAGTGCCACCTCTCAGTGCCCTTCAGTGTCACCTATCAGTGCCACCTATCATTGCCCATCAGTGCAGCCTCATCAGTGGCTCCTCATCATTGCCCACCAGTATCCCCTCACCACCAGTGCTGCCTAATCAGTGCCCATCAGTGCCACCTGTCAGTGCCATCTCATTGGTGCCACCTCATTAGTACCTAGTAATGCCCATCAGTGCAGCCTCATCAGTGCACATCAGAGAAGGAGAAAATTACCTTCTTGCAAAATTTTATAACTGACAATGAAAAAGATTTTCGGTATATTTTTGTTTCTTTAGCAAAAAATAAAAAACCCAGTGGCGATTAAATACCACCAAAATAAAAATCTATTTGTGTGAAAATAATGATAACAATTTAATTTGGGTACAGTGTTGCATGACCGCACAATTGTCATTCTAAATGTGACCCCGCTGAAACCTGAAAATTGGCCAGGACAGGAAGGGGGTATAAGTGCCCAGCAACCAAGTGTTAAAACATATGCACTGACGCTTTTTTAATGGTTTACATGTGCCTAGTATCAAAGGTACAGTGTTCAGCAACTTTTGTTTTTATTTATCACAAGCGCAGATATTTTTTCTTTCTTTAATCTTTAAATACTGTCATTGCATTCATTTTATTTTTTAGGCTTTTTTTCCCTTTATTTTCATATGGTGATCTGGCCAGTAAGTCTTTATATTTCATTTTCCTTTAATAGACCAGGCTGTCCAGCAAACGAAGCAGTTATAGGGGTGAGAAAAACATTTAACACCAACAGGGGTGCTTATAATGATTACTTTTTGATTATTTATCCAAAAAGTGCTGTTGTCCAAAGGTATCTCCGTTGCTCCTTCATCCAGAGTAGAGATTCTCTCTGCACAGGAAGTGTGTTACTGCCTGGATCACCAGGAGAAAGTATAAGAAAAAGCTTAAAAAAAGAAAACAGATGCAGCCACCATATTTGAGGAATGGCAAGCTACAATATATTAATTTTTTGTTCTTAGGTTTAGTATCTCTTTATAATTGTCAAGTTTGGGTATGTAAGTGTTGATGGAGTAAGGTTATTTAGTGGATTGGAACTGCATTGCTAATAATGTCTAGTTTGTTGGCTGTAACTAACTGAGAGCAATAAATCCACTAAAGACATACAGCGAGGGAAAAAAAGTATTTGATCCCCTGCTGATTTTGTACATTTGCCCACTGACAAAGAAATAATCAGTCTATAATTTTAATGGTAAGTTTATTTTAACAGTGAGAGACAGAATAACAATAAAAATATCCAGAAAAACGCATTTCAAAAAGTTATAAATTGACTTGCATTTTAATGAGTGAAATAAATATTTGACCCTTTCACAAAACATGACTTAGTACTTGGCAATCACATAGGTCAGATGTTTCTTGCAGTTGACCACCAGGTTTGCACACATCTCAGGAGGTATTTTGTCCCACTCCTCTTTGCAGATCCTTTAGAAGTCATTAAGGTTTTGACATTTTGTCATTAAGGTTTTGATATTTGGTAAGTCGAACCTTCAGCTCCCTCCACATATTTTCTATGGGACTAAGGTCTGGAGACTGCCTAGGCCACTCCATGACCTTAATGTGCTTCTTGTTGACCCACTCCTTTTTGGCCATGTGTTTTGGGTCATTGCCATACTTGAATACCCATCCAGGGCCCATTTTTAATGCCCTGGCTGAGGGAAGGAGGTTTTCACCCAAGATTTGACGGTACATGGCCCCATCCATCATTCCTTTGATGCGGTGAAGTTGTCCTGTCCCCTTAGCAGAAAAACACCCCCAAAGCCTAATGTTTCCACCTCCATGTTTGACGGTGGGGATGGTGTTCTTGGTATCATAGGTAGTGTTACTCCTCTAAAAACAGCGAGTTGAGTTGATGCCAAAGAGCTTGATTTTGGTCTCATCTGACCACAACACTTTCACCCAGTTCTTCTCTGAATCATTCAGATGTTCATTAGCAAACTTTAGACGGACCTGTACATGTGCTTTCTTCAGCAGAGGGACCTTGCAGGCACTGCAGGATTAGTAGTCGCTGTAGTCACATGAAAAAACTAATATTACCATTATTGTATATATAATGTAAACTGTTTTTATTGTTTCGAATTCTTGACTGCATGTCAGTAATTTATGAGCGTTAATCAATTCACAGAGCCTTTGTGTGTCACACACATAAAGCATTGCCATCTTCATGATGCCTCTTGTGCTGACAGCTCTTTGTCATGCTACAAAAATAAATAACTAAATACAAACTGTAAAATGATTATTGAAAGTCAGGAGTAATTGCTGCCACACAGCGTCGTTTTATATTCTCCTTTTACACAGAAGCGTGTGCCAAATCATCCCTGCTTGGCACTTTGATTTAATATGAAGACATGCCTCAATTTCATCCTTTGGGATGAGTACAAAGTGAATCAAAATTGTAAGCAGGGGTTCAACTTAAAACGTTTATTTTCAGAATTTATTTTAAAGTAATCACAAAAAAAAAAAAAAAAACTGGGATTTGCTTGCAGTCTGGCACAAGCTTCCAAATACAATCTGATTTGTAGAAATGGACCTAAAGGGGTTGATTTACTAAAAGCAACTAGACTGAGCACCTTGGAAGGTGCAGTTGCTCCAGAGCTTAGTAAATGAGGTAAAGCTTAACTTTGCAAAGCATACCCATCACATAAAAGGAAAAAAAAAATGCATTTTTGCTTGTACATAATTGGATGATGGAAGTCAGCAGAGTTTCTGCTCATTTATTAAGCTCTGGATCCACCGCTCTCACAGCAACGCACTTTGCAAAGTGCACAGTCAATTTGCCTTTAGTAAACCACAGTTTTATTAAACCCAGGGCCCTGCATTTACTATATCTGGTCTCCCACAGTACACAGAACATGGAATTGCAATTATTTTAGTAAATTATTATTATACAGGATTTATATAGCACCAACAGTTTGCACAGAGCTTTACAAAAGTACAGTTACAATACAATTCAATACAGGAGGAATCAAAGGGCCCTGCTCGTTAGAGCTTACATTCTAGGTTCTAGGATAAACTATAAACTGCTATTAAAAGCTTTTAATATTCAGAGGGCGCCGGGCACCATATCACCTGGCCGCTCCAATGGTGAACACAATACAGGCATGGGAGGCTGGCCTTAGATGTGAATATTACCCCAAGAAGGCTTTTTCTCCCAATACACCCCTATGGTTAAACCCTACTTTACAGCAGTTTAATAAGCTACCAGATCCCACAGAATGGGCTAAGCATGGGGTTAGGCTGCTCTTATATAACTATAGATAGGAGACTTATTACCTTTTCTCAGCTTAAGACAACATTTCAAATACCCGGCTCCTATTTTCAGAGATACTTTCAAATTTCCCGTGCTTTGTACGCACAGTTCTTACAGGAGGGCCTACTAATTGAACAGTCTAATTTGGAGGTGGTCTTTTGGATGACTTGCGCCGAAAAGCCCACATCCAGACTATATACTGATCTTATTGCAACCTCTCTCTCGAGTTTGGACGGTCTTAAATCCAAATGGCAGCGAGATATACCAAAACTGGATGATCAGGATTGGGATGATGTGTGGGAACTCCCATTCAGTTGTTTGGTGTCTTTGAGGGATCGATTGGTCCAATTTAAATTGGTCCACAGAGCTTATCTAACACCACACCGCCTGCATGTGATGGGCCCCAGGTCATCAGCTGGTTGTTGGCGATGTGGCAATGCATTGAGGGACTTTCCGCATATCTTCTGAACTTGTAGACATAAAATTGCCTTTTGGACAGAAGTGATCACACTATTAAACGCCACTATCTCAACTCCCCTACAGGTCAAAATGCATGTGTGTTTGTTAGGCTTGGTGAAAGATGACCTCCATTCAAAGACAGATCAGACGTTTGTTAATATAACGTTATTCTATGCTAGGAAGGCCATTGCTCTACATTGGAAAAAAATGTCGGCCCCTACCGTTTTATTCTGGAAGCAGCTTGCTAACAAATGTATACCATTATATAGGGATACATATATCAATAGGGGTTGCTTCTATAAATATGATAATATCTGGGGAAAATGGTTGGCCAAGTACAGTACGGCTACGATCATATCTGAAGAGCCTTAGGTTATTTTCTAATATAAAAGTGGTTTATTCTTAGAGTAAAAAAGGAGATGCTGTATTAGCTCTACTAAGGGTTGATAGGAGACCAGTGAACATATGATGAATAAAAATGGGAACAAGGATGTGAGAATGAGATCCTGACGGGGGGTTCAAGGAGTGAAGATGAGTTTTGTGTCTATAGTTGGTCTTGTCCATGTATTGTTGTTAATGTCTATGTATACTTTTGGCTTGTGTTATTAAAAACAAATAAAAAGATTTATTAAAAAAAAAATATAAACTGCTAAATACCTTTTCTCATCAGCAGTATATAGCAGTAGAGTTGAGCGAACACCTGGAAGTTCGGGTTCTGCTGGTCCGTCCGAACTTCGGGACAAAGTCCGGGTCCGGGTCCGGACGGAACCCGAACGATCGCACGGCCCAGGGGTAACTAAAGTTTCCCCAAGCAACAGGCACGCTAGCAAGCCCAAGGCAGGCCTGGGCCTGGGCCTGAAACAGGGCTTCAAGCCTGCCTGGTCGTCTTGGGCTTGAAGGTCCACAAGCGAGTTGAGATGACGATATATGACGACTACTCTTTTCCATAAATCGTCAAATATAAAAAAAAAATTATTTAGAAAAATAAACAAAAATTATTGTGTTCGGTTTTCATATGTATCTGTAATTGTTGTTATGTACCTGTTCTGGTTGATATCTGTGTTTTGAGTAGAAGTGAGGAACTTGGGGGGCAGTCCTAGAGTAAGAGTGTAGGAACAAGGGTAAAAATAAGTAGT
>BLSH010473573.1:980532-1006251 GCA_018402905.1 Glandirana rugosa | reverse complement strand
CGATCGTAGCGATCGTTGTTCTATGCAGAGCTTGATCTGCAACTCAAAGCAGCGGTATGTGAAATCTCTAATTTCTGCTATCTGTCCTCAGAGCAACAGCACAGACAGCAGTAGTAAAGTAATCTATCTCAGGATGCAGGATCAGGTCTTAAAATGGCTAAAATCTGTCCCTCACGCCGTCAGCTACCTTTCCCTATACTAACCCAAGGAGCATGTGACTGCAGCACTGTGACTCCAGCTTATAAAGAGGCTGGGTCACATGATGCACTGGCCAATCACAGCCATGCCATTAGTAGGCATGGCTGTGATGGCTTCTAAGGGCAAACCAGTGAAACGCTTGTTGATTGGCTGCCCTGCAGCTTCTCAACACGTGGAGTAAAATAGCAGAACCCCGGACCGAACCCGAACGATTTTTGAAATGTCCGGGTCCGGGTCCGTGCCACGGACACCCTAAAGTTCGGTACGGACCCGAACGTTACAGTCCGGGTTCGCTCAACACTATATAGCAGTCTTGTGACTTCTTTTAGTGTCTGGTTAAAACTTGTAGAAGTCGTTTTCATTTTCCTCTGACTGTCCTATGAGACTGTATGACCCCTGACCCTCTGTCTGGACAGTGCTGATTGGCCCTTTACTGATCACATGCACCCTCCGAAGAAAAAAAAAAACTCTCTAGGTCCAGTAACTCTGTCTTATCTGGATAGGTTATGGAGACAGTGAAAGAAGAGGAGGATCTGTGCATGCAGGACCAAACAGCCATTTTACACAATGCAGAACATTAATCCCTTAGGCTCCACAGTGAGTATAACAAGCATGGTTTACTGCATATACAGACTGATTTTACTGTTGGGTGTTTAGTAACACTTTAACCACTTGCCGACCGCCCGCCGTGGCTTGGCGGCGGCAAAGTGGTTAGTTATTGCGAAACGCCGTCACTTGAAGGCGGACATGATAACAAGTATTAGGGAGCAGGTAGGGCAGACTCGATCTCCACCGGCTACCCGCGATGGCTCCCCTGCAGTGAGAGAACGGAGGTCCGTGTAAGTAAACACAGATCTTCGTTCTGACAGAGGGGGAAGGGCTGTGATCACAGGTTTCCTGTATATGGAAGCCGTGATCACTCCCTTCCCCCTGCCAGCCCAGCCCCCATACAGTTAGAACACACTGAGGGAACACATTTAACCCTTAGAGCGCCCTCTCCAGGTTAACCCCTTCACTGCCAATGGCATTTACACAGTAATCAGTGCATTTTTATAGCACTGATCGCTGTATAAATGCCAATGGTCCCAAAAAAGTGTTAAAATGGTCCGACATGTCCGCCGCCATTACTAGTAAAATAGAATAAAAAATAAAACCCCAGAAATCTCATCATTCGTAAATGCGGAAAATTTTGCGCAAACCAATCAATAAACGCCGATTGAGTTTTTTTTTACCAAAAATATGAGGAAGAATATAAATCGCCCAAAACCAATGAAAAAAAAAAAATGTTTTTTATATTTTTTGGATTTGTATTTTAGCAAAAAGTAAGAAATATTGTTTTTTTTCTTGCAAAATTGACGCTCTTCTTTTGTTTATAGCGGTGATCAGAAATGACGCAATTTTGTTTGGGTACAACGTTGCACGACAGCACAGTTGTCAGTTAAAGCGACGCAGTGCTGAATCTCAAAAAGTGCTCTGGTCCTAACCTGGGAAATCCTTCCGGGGCTGAAGTGGATATATATAACATGTTTGTTATGAACCATTTTGATTGGGTACAATGTCGCACAACCTCACTGCCTTCACTATATCTGGTCTCCCACAGTACACAGAATATGGACATGCAATAGTTTTATTAAAAATAAACTGACAAATACCTTTTCTCATCAGCAGTATATAGCAGTCTTGTGACTTCTATCAGTCTCCAGCAGAGCACTGGTTAAAGCTTGTAGAAGGGGTTTTCATTCTCCTCTGATTGTCCAATGAGGCTGCAGGACCCCTGGTCCTCTGTCTGGACAGTGCTGATTGGCCCTGTGCTGATCACATGCACCCTCCCAAGAAAAAAAAACTCTCTAGCAATACACACCAAACTGAGCATCTGCAGCTTGCCCCCAAGGCTCTGTACTATCATGAGATGGGTTGGAACAGTGGAAGAAGAGGAGGGTCAGAGAAGACAGGATCAAACAGCTTTTCTACACAATGCAGAGGATTAATCCCTTAGATTCCTCAGTGAGTATAACAAACATGCTTTACTGCATATACAGACTATTTTACTGTTGTGTGTTTAATAACACTTTAAAGGGTATTTACACTTTTACAGTCATATTTGAGGAAATCCCACTATATGTTTGTTATGTGATCCCATTCACATAGTATACCTAAAAAAAATAAAATGATATATTTCTTATCTTTTAGATGTTTCTAAGCAGAAGGTATCATGGCTGATTTTAAGAATTGCTAGACAGTCACAAGAGTCTTTGTCCCCACACTATCACTCAATAACCGTATATCTTACATATACGGTGGCAAAGCAGCTCGGCTCGACGCAGATGTCGATCATCGGGTGCCGGTCAATCCGGCGATCATCATGAATTTACACAGGGCAGAGCCCTACCTATGTAAACAAGGCAGAGCCTTGTCCTGTCAGCAGGGAAGTTATAGATTTTCATTCCCTACAAAGCTGGGAATAAAATCCATTACTTCCCCTAGTAAAAGCACCTAACATAGTACACCAAAACATTGCATGAATGTGAAATAAACATTTTTTTATGTGAGATGTGCTCTACCTTGTGTGCATCTATTGATATATTAAAAGTTTTTTTCTTCTTTTGCTAACGAATGCAGTTGTGAATGAGTATTACAGAGTAGTGTCTGCTATTCTGTAAAGTTACATGTATTGAACATTTACAGTTACATATGTTATATATTTTTTTCATGTTTTTTTTTTTTTATGAGACTATAAAGCAGTAATTATTTATGTTCATGTTTAATTATACTACACTATTATAAAGGTCTCAGCATACTTAGCACAATGGCTTGATGATGTGCACTGATGCCTATAAAGCTCTCAGGTTATAGGGAATCAATCCTTAGAAGATGGGCCTCATCCAATATTGAGTAAGATGTTCCAACATCAGGACACAGACTCCAAAATGTGCGATGAACCACATCAGATATCACAATAATCAATGGTAGTGGTGCATAAAAGACAAATAACCGCACATAGTGTGACTCTGTATGGTATATTTAATAGGTAAAAAAGGATGTACACTTACAGATTTCCAGTAAAAACAAGCTTGTATCATAGAGTGGTGGTCTGCAATGATCTCAAGAGCATCACCCAAATTGACCTGCAGCTGACTTCCTTCTGAATTTCATCTGACCTGCTTGTAGGCAAGTACAGTCTACTTTCTCCAAGGCAGATGGCGCTCTTCCGCAGCGGCCCTGATTCTGGAGAGGAAGTCAGGAGGAACAAGGTTTTTCTATGGTTTCCTGGGTCACTGGGGACATTATCCTATTGGATACTGTCACCCCAGGTGACTCAAGGAAGCCATCTTGGGTCAGGCAGAGCCTTTTTAAGGTCCAGGGTCATGGGTTTTGGTGTGCTTTGGTGAGTGGACAGAGTAGGGACAGGTACCCTGTCTGTGAGGGAAAATAACAGTGTTAGGGAATGTCTCTCTGGACATTCTCCCAATTTGGGAGGCCGCATTTAGTCCTCTCATAACAGGCGCTGCCATTCTGGCTGGAATCTACTCCTGTCACACTAATGAACTGAATGGGCAAAGTTGGGTGGTTTTCCCACCGGGTTTGTTGTGAACTGCTGCTGCATTTCTTCTATGCAAGTTTATTGTACCTGCCTGTGTGAATTTTTGACTACGCATCATGCAGCACCCTACCAAAATACTTTGCATGCTCGAAGATGTGTATGGAAATGCAAAACCCATTTTATGCAAACAAAAGCCGTTTAACACTCTTGCTCTCCAATATTGGGCACATGTTGCAGACCATTTTGCCTGTATCACACTCTCCCTTCCAAGTAAATTTACATATCCTATTAAGAACCTATGATAAAAAAAAAATGCAAATCATAATACACTTATTTACCATTAAATTCAATCATGGAGTGACATCAAGAGAAGAAAAGGTGGCACAGATTCTCGATCAGTAACATATCTCTAACAGCACCATTCTATAGGAATAATTATTTCACTGCCACAGTACCTAGAGTCATGTACCCCGGGACATGTTCTCACCACCCACAGTAGGGGTTTACGTGTGAACATTTTTCGCAAGGCTCATCTACACCACAGTTAATATAGATTTGGTGAGCCATGATGATTATCCAATGAGCACACACACAATCAAGTGGCCTATTCACCTATACCCATTTTATATATGCCCTATAGAACCCAGCATAAGCCTTTTAAATTCCAATTAAGTCTAACCATCCAAAGGCAGCCACAACTGCAGCACTAATAGGTACAATGAACAGCACTCATAGCCTTTTTCCTGAATAGCCAATTAACAGCTTGAAGATTTGTGTAAAAAATGGCATGAATGCATAGGGCAATTACAAGATTAGTTGTCTTTCAATGAGATTGACCTTATAAGATGAATGACCCGAAAATTAAATCACAGGATATAAGCGAGTGGCAAAATACTCAGAATTCTGTGATTACAACCACTTTATTCGCTTACCTCTCAGATATGTCCTGATTCTTGAATAACTCATCCTCCACTTCTCGAGACATGAGACGTTATGGAGTAATTTACATTTACTTACATTGTTCTTTCACTAACAGCAAAAATATTGCCGCGGTTTGACAGCTTTGGGTTTCTAAAAAAGAAAAAGAAAGACCTTAGACCTCAATTTCACTCATTATAATAAATCAATTTCAAGCTCATTTATGCTTAATCTTCACTGGAAATTTGCATTAGCCAATCAGAACTGAAGAAGCACCTCGGGGGAGATCAGGAGTCACATAAAAATTCAACAGAAAATTCACACAATAAATCAGCAGAACTAGGACTTGCCGTGATGGAGATTCTAAACATAACTAAATTATATTAAAATCCTCTACATTGCGCTGCGGGCAAACACAAAGTCGTCTTGAGAGCTGTAATATACCAAAGAGACTTAACAAACCTGAAGTGTTTACAGGAGAAAAATCTTTAAAGGGATATCATAAAATGTCCTTTTAAGGTATTTTTGTAACAAGGGCATTGGGCATCATTTATCTGCGTGTCTAGCTTAAGGAAATTTGTCACAAATATGAGCAATTCATGTTAATTAATGAGTTGTTAATTAGGTTGAAGATAATCATGAACACGTTTAGGCTCGGAAAAAACACAAGAATAACAAGAATAAGCAAAAGTTACCGTCCGTGACAACTGAATGTTGAACTCATTCTAAGTAATCATATCCAAAGGTATGGTAAATGAATCCCTAGTTATACTGTATGTAAACTTCACTGTCCATGTAAGAGATAAGCCAGTTCCTGCCCCTACCCAACCCAGAATCGTTGATTAATGGGGCACCTCTCACAAATGGGGAAGCACAGTAGGCTTGATGGAGCATGGCTGAAATAGCAGAGTGCACTGGCATGGCTCCATAAAAAAAGGGTATTTGATGAATCAAAACAAAACAAACAACAAAAGTCATAAGACACTCACAAATTGAGGGTAGGTTAGCATAAATCAATTTCACGTCCTGCCTGCAACCAGAAATTGGCTCTAGTCCACAAAAAAAAAAGCAGAAATGTGAGTCTGGAAGACTGGCAAGTCGCTCCTTAGCCATTGAACATTTGTTTTATAATAGAAATCATAGGCATGTTCTCTGTGTATATAACAAAACACCCCCTTTTTTAATGCAAGACAAGGCAGGGAGACCATAGGTGGGACTTTGTATGTTCCACCAAGAAATCACACGAAAATGATCAAATAATCAATTTTTATTCCATAAGATGAAGACAGTACAGATACAAAATACTACTAAAAACAATAAATTAGGCACTTTAGGCTATCCTGAAAGCCTGGACATCATCTTCCACTCCCTCAATTGTCACAGTTAAAAAGGAATTGAAAAATCTCCTATATATTGAAAAACTAAATACCATTACCCAGAACTTTGGACCTACCAAACATTTCTTCAATTGGTAGAAATTATTCAAGGAACATTCTCTTCCGAGTTCGGAAAGCCATCTTTGTAAGAAACCATTTCAATTTATGGAATGGTATATCAAGGAGAACCTTGCTAAGTCTTTCAGCAGACTGAAATTACCTGAGGATACTGTACCAGTACTAGTATCCCCTCTTCCCTCTCCTCCGCCCTGAAGATGTCCTACCTAATGCCAATGAATACTTATTAGAGTTGAGCGGACACCTGGATGTTCGGGTTCGCCGGGTTCAGCCGAACTTCACGAAAAAGTTCGGGTTCGGTACCGAACTTGACCCGAACTTTACCCCGAACCCCATTGAAGTCAATGGGGAACCAAACTTTTCTGCACAAAAATGGCTGTAAAAAAGTCCTGGCAAGTGCTAGAGGGCTGCAAAAGCAAAACCTCTCCCTATAGAACTAGGAGATGATTTTAGAACAATAATCTGTCCCTTACAGCTCCAGCAGGAACCTGACCCTATAGGAGTAGGTGATGATTTTAGAACAATAATCTGTCCCTTACAGCAACAGCAGGAACCTGACCATATAGGAGTAGGCGATGATTTTAGAACAATAATCTGTCCCTTACAGCAACAGCAGGAACCTGACCCTATAGGAATAGGCAATGATTTTAGAACAATAATCTGTCCCTTACAGCAACAGCAGGAACCTGACCCTATAGCAGTAGGCGATGATTTTAGAACAATAATCTGTCGCTTACAGCAACAGCAGGAACCTGACCTTATAGAACTAGGAGATGATTTTAGAACAATAATCTGTCCCTTACAGCAACAGCAGGAACCTGACCCTATAGGAGTAGGCGATGATTTTAGAACAATAATCTGTCCCTTACAGCAACAACAGTAGGAGTAGCGATGATTTTAGAACAATACTCCAAGGCAAACTGTATTCGTGAATCTATTGTTCTCCACTTCAGCCCCAGAAGGATTTACCCCCTTCCTGTTCAGAGCACTTTTTACAATTCGGCACTGCATCGCTTTAACTGACAATTACGCAGTTGTGCGATGTTGTACCCAAGCGGAATTGACAACCTTTTTTCCCACAAATGGAGCTTTCCTTTGGTGGTATTTGATCACCTCTGCGTTTTTTATTTTTTGCGCTATAAACAAAAAAACTTTTTTTACTTTTTGCTATAATACATATCCAAAAAAAAAAACAAATGTATTCATCAGTTTAGGCTGATATATATTCTTCTACACATTTGTGGTAAAAAAAAACGCAATAGGCGTATATTGATTGGTTTGCGCAAAAGTTTCCACGTTTACAAACTATGAAAATGAATTTATGGCATTTTCACTATTTTTTGTTCTTTTTACTAGTAATGTCGGCAATCTGCAAACTTTTTTTACGGGACTGCGATATTGTGACGGACAAATCGGACATTTTCAACACTTTTTTGGGACCATTAACATTTATACAGCTATCAGAGCTAAAAATAGCCGCTGATTACTGTGTAAATGTCACTGGCAGGGAAGGGGTTAACCTGTAGGGGGCATGTTCTAACTGTATGGGGGCTGGGCTGGCAGGGGCATAACAGATCTAACTAATCCCGATGACAGTATCAGTAGATCACTGTCATGCCATCTGACAGAGCGGGGAACCGCTGTGTTTACATTGGTGGTTCCCCACTTTTCTGCTGTACCAGGCCACACTCAGGGAGCGTGCAGTGGGTACGAGAGCGCACTGCCGTTGGCGCACTCCCACACACTACTTGCGCAACTTCCATCCCTGTTACATATTATTAAATTGCGTAAAAATGCTAAAGAGGATGAGTGGGACTTTGTGTGAAGCAAAATGGTGGAGAATAATGGATTGATGGATTATAATAAAATTCATAACTTATTGGTAGACATATAATCAAAGAAATACATGATTGACATTACGTATGCAAAATTCATTGGTAAAAATATAATTAAATCAAGATATTACATGAATAAATACATAGCCCCGATCCATCAAAATTGCATATATGTACATATCTGGGTAAGACTAATTTATTACTCAAATATATGAGAGTCTGGCCTGTGACCCTTAGCACCCTAGGGAATGAGGTAGGTCGGATATTGCTGTCCATGGACAGAATCAAGTGGATATTGCATGGCGATGAAAGCCCTACGCGTTTCATGGCAAGTTTAAGCCATTCGTCAGGAGCAAACAGTGGCATGGCTGAAAAAAATTATTGAAATAATTATATAAAAACTGGCAAAAATTAACAATATATGCATAGGGGGATGACACAGCAGCCCCCATATGGCATTGGACAATGAGACTTACAGCTTCTGCGTGCCGGTGGCAGACTGCCAAGATGGGGAGACCAACCGAAAATGAGCAGCTCGGGAGCTGAGGGGAGAACTGGGGCAATAGAGTTGATCGAACCTCTGGAAGTTTGGGTTCTGCTGGATCAGCCGAACTTCGGGACAAAGTCAGGGTTCGGGTCCGGACTTGACCCAAACTTTGACCCGGACCCCGAACCCCATTGAAATAAATGGGGACCCGAACTTTTAGGCACAAGAATGGCTGTAACAAAGTCCTGGTAAGTCCTAGAGGTCTGCAAAAGGAAGGAAAATGGGGATAAGGGTCGGACAAGTGCCCTACAAAGAAATGGGGATAGGGAAATAACTTAAAATAATTTTTAAGCTAAAACCACATAAAAAAATCAAAAATGGAGGTGGATGTGGAGTTGGAGGTTGAGGAGGCGGTGAAAGTGGCGGTGGAGGAGGAGGAGGTAGCCAACACTGTTTTTTTTATTTTTGTGAAAGAAATGCACTGCTGGCCGCAAATGTCGTTTTTGAATTTTTTTTTTTTTAACCCAGCAATGTAGAGGCACTTTTGAATTTTGTGCAAGAAACAATAATCTGTCCCTTTAAGCGACAGTAGGAACCTCTCCCTATAGAACTAGGAGATGATTTTAGATTCTATAATCATCTCCAAGTTGTACAGGGAAAGCCTCCAGCTGTTGCTTTAAGGGAAAGATTATTGTTCTAAAATAATCTTCAAAGTGTGTGGGAAAAGCCTATTGCAGGGGCATAGAGCCATATGACTGTTCTAAAATCATCTTCAAAGTGTGTGGGAAAAGCCTGTTTCAGCCGCATAGAGCCATATTAGTGTTCTAAAATCATCTTCAAAGTGTGTGGGAAAAGCCTGTTTCAGCCACATAGAGCCATATTAGTGTTCTAAAATCATCTTCACAGTGTGTGGGAAAAGCCTATTGCAGGCGCATAGAGCCATATTAGTGTTCTAAAATTTAGAACACTAGTATGGCTCTCTATGCGGCTGGAAGAACAGTAATATGGCTCTATGCCCCTGCAATAGGCTTTTCCCATACACTTTGAAGATGATTTTAGAACACTAATATGGCTCTATGCGGCTGAAACAGGCTTTTCCCACACACTGTGAAGATGATTTTAGAACACTGATATGGCTCTATGCGGCTGAAACAGGCTTTTCCCCCACACTGTGAAGATGATTTTTGAACACTAATATGGCTCTATGCGGCCGAAACAGGCTTTTCCCACACACTGTGAAGATGATTTTAGAACACTTATATGGCTCTATGCGGCTGAAACAGGCTTTTCCCACACACTGTGAAGATGATTTTAGAACACTAATATGGCTCTATGCGGCTGAAACAGGCTTTTCCCACACACTGTGAAGATGATTTTTGAACACTAATCCTTCCCTTAAAGCAACAGCTGGAACCTTTCCCTGTACAACTTGATGATGATTTTAGAACACTAATCTTTCCCTTAAAGCATCAGCTGGAACCTTTCCCTGTACAACTTGATGATGATTTTAGAACACTAATCTTTCCCTTAAAGCAACAGCTGGAACCTTTCCCTGTACAACTTGATGATGATTTTAGAAGAATAATCTTTCCCTTAAAGCAACAGACTCTACCTAGTCCAGTCAGATCGTTCTGTGCAGCAGGATGAGGTGTGCAATCTGTCCTTCAAATCACCAGTACTAGTATCTCTCCCTAGTCCACAATCAGATCGTTCAGTAATGCAGGATGAGATGTTCTGCAATCTGTCCCTCACAGAGCCAGCAGCATCCTCTCCCTAAACTATCCTGAGAGCATATGACATGCAGCACGGTGACTCCAGCCCCATATAGAGGCTGGGTCACATGGTGCACTGGCCAATCACAGCCATGCCATTAGTAGGCATGGCTGTGATGGCTTCTAGGGAAAACCAGTGAAACACTTGTTGATTGGCTGCCCTTGGCAGCTTTTCAACACATGGAATACAATTAAAATACCAGAACCCCGGACCCGAACCCAGACTTTTTTTTGAAAAGTCCGGGTTCGGGTTCCGGACACCCAAAAGTTCGGTATGGACCCGAACTTTACAGTTCGGGTTCGCTCAACTCTAGTGGTCAACACCGGCGGCACACAGGGTGGGAAGGAGCACACGGGTGAAGGTGTCTGGATGGAGTATGAAGACCACTGTGGATGAAAACAAAAACCTGTGGTATATGGTAGGTGACCAAAGGAGTGAGTGAGAGATGAAAGGTAAAGGGTGAGTGGAGGAAGGAACCATGAAGGTAGGGAAGGGTGAAGTGGAGGGAACAAGTGACAGTGAATGAGGTAAAGGGAGAGAGGAGGTTGGAATAAAGAAGATGAGTGACAAACCAAGGGTGTACCTGTAGGTGATAGCAAGTGGATGATGGCTGTATGTGCAGTGAGGCCAGCGTGCTCCAATCCACCCAGGGCCCCGCCTGATATAGACGCCCGCGCCCGTGACCCACCAGCGTCATGCTGCGGGCGCAGAAATAGGGGAGGGGTGCCACACACCGGACACCAGCCGGCAGTGGCGTCCTCAACCCCACGTGCGTCCGCAGTCTGGAAAGCCCTCATGATGGCGTGGCACTACGCAGAGCGCTGCCCCCACCAAGCAGGCGGCGTGATGCCGATGCGCAGTGACCGGGATCCCCACCCCCCCAGCCTGTAAACAGGAGGGGGAGGGGGAACCAGCAGTGCGCATCGCAGCTCCTGAACACCCGAAATACAGGCAACTGACCCACCACAGCATACACAGCCAGCGTGCAGCGGCAGCGAGCAGCGGCAGCGAGCCTCAAAGTGGCAAGGAAGTTAAATAGTAAAACTGTCAAGGGAATGGCAGAATGAATAAAGAATGATAAAAAATATATGTATGGGTAAAAGATATATAGGAATAGACCTAAGGGGGGGGGGGGGTACATGGCTCAGTATGAACCTGTTGATAACAGAAAGATATTAATAATGTTACACCACCAAGTGCTTCCATCCCTATTTAATTCTTAAAGGGAAAAAAGGGAGGGAGGGTCAAATTGGGACTTTAAATGAAGTGACACTTGGGACCTGGTAAGGCCGAGCACTTCCATCCCTGTTACATATTATTAAATTGCGTAAAAACACTAAAGAGGATGAGTGGGACTTTGTGTGAAGCAAAATGGTGGAGAATAATGGATTGATGGATTATAATAAAATTCATAATTTATTGGTAGACATATAATCAAAGAAATACATGATTGACATTGCGTATGCAAAATTCATTGGTAAAAATATCATTAAATCAAGATAGTACATGAATAAATACATAGCCCCGATCCATCAAAATTGCATATATGTACATATCTGGGTAAGACTAATTTATGACTCAAATATATGAGAGTCTGGCCTGTGACCCTTAGCACCCTAGGGAATGAGGTAGGTTGGATATTGCTGTCCATGGACAGAATCAAGTGGATATTGCACAGCGATGAAAGCCCTACGCGTTTCATGGCAAGTTTAAGCCATTCGTCAGGAGAAAACCGTGGCATGGCTGAAAAAAAATATTGAAATAATTGTATAAAAACTGGCAAAAATTAACAATATATGCATAGGGGGATGACACAGCAGCCCCCATATGGCATAGGACAATGAGACTTACAGCTTCTGCGCACCGGTGGCAGACAGGGAGGCCAACCAAAAACGAGCAGCTCGGGAGCTGAAGGGAGAACTGGGGCAACGGTGGTCCACATCGGCGGCACACAGGGTGGGAAGGAGCACACGGGTGAAGGTGTCTGGATGGAGCATGAAGACTACTGTGGATGAAAACAAAAACCTGTGGTATATGGTAGGTGACCAAAGGAGTGAGTGAGAGATGGAAGGTAAAGGGTTAGTGGAGGAAGGAACCGTGAAGGAAGGGAAGGGTGAAGTGGAGGGAACAAGTGACAGTGAATGAGGTAAAGGGAGAGAGGAGGTTGGAATAAAGAAGATGAGTGACAAATCAAGTGGGTATCTGTAGGTGATAGCAAGCATTATTCTCCACCATTTTGCTTCACACAAAGTCCCACTCATCCTCTTTAGCGTTTTTACGCAATTTAATAACTTTTAAAAATGGCGATTCACGCTACAGTGCAGCAGTAAATGTGCGCTAGCTGGTCGAGAACTGGTTAATGGTGTTTGGTATCTGTACGATCTTTATGAAATAAAAATTGATTATTTTATCATTTATGTGTGATTTCTTGGTAGCACATACAAAGCCCCATCATGGCCTCCCTGCCTTATTTGGCATTTAAAAATATGAGTGTTTTTGTTCTATTGATATATAAAGGACGGCGTCCGCTGAGAAATAATGAAACAATATATGCATTGGCAAACATAGATCTTCTCCACATTTTTCTCTACATATGTTCTCTATTTATTTTTAGAGACAAGGTGTTGGCCCTATTTTAATTGCTTTATTTGTGTGTTTGATCTTGTTATGTATGTGATCTTTCCCATATGGTTTATACTTATTTGGACCACATTAATATTATGTACAGTAGTCATCGTTCTACTATTCCGAGATCTGTTCCCTGCATTTTGTGTTTAGTCTAACAAGCACTCCAGGAGTAATATGTCCTAGGTAGAATTGAGCGGACACCTGGATGTTGAGGTTCGTCTGGTTTGGCCGAACTTCGTGGAAAAGTTTGGGTTCGGTACCGAACTTGACCCCGAACCCCATTGAAGTCAATGGTGACCCGAACTTTTGGGCACAAAAATGGCTGTAAAAAAGTCCTGGAAAGGGCTAGAGGGCTGCAAAAGTAAGTAAAATGGGGGTAAGGAGTAGGACAAGTGCCCTACAAACAAATGTGAATAGGGAAATAACTTAAAATCACAAAAAAAAAAAAAATGGGAGGAGGAGGTGGATGTGGAGTAGGAGCCTAGAGATTGACTAGGCTGTGACCGTGGCAGGGTCGGCGGAAGTGGCGGTGGTGGAGGAGGAGGAGGAGGTAGCCAAGACTGTTATTTGTTTGTTTTTTTTAATTGGGGTAGCCCCCAAAATATTGAGACATATTAAAAAAAAACAAGTATACCAATGGCTGTGTGAGGCCGATCTAAATGTCTATTCTGCACAAGGTACAAACAAGTCTTGTGGGATCCATGCCTGGTTCATTTTAATAAACGTTAGCTTGTCCACGTTGGCTGTGGACAAGTGGCTGCGCTTGTCTGTGATAACGCCCCCTGCCGTGCTAAACACACATTCAGACGATACACTAGCCTCAGGGCAGGCCAGCACCTCCAAGGCATAAAGGGCAAGCTCAGGCCATGTGCCCAATTTGGAGACCCAGAAGTTGAATGGGGCAGACCCATCAGTCAGTACATGTAGGTGTGTGCACACATACTGTTCCACCATGTTGCTGAAATGCTGCTTCCTGCTAAGACGTTGCCTATCAGCTGGGGGTGCTGTTTGTTGTGCCGGGCTGCTGACAAAGCTTTTCCACATTTCGGCCATGCTAACCCTGCCTTCTGAGGAGCTGGCGGTGCCCCAGCTGCGTTAGCGACCTCTTCCTCCTCATCCGCCTTCACCTTGTGCTTCCACAGAGCGTGCGCTTGTAGTCGCGCATCTTCTGATCATGCTCCAGTGAGGGAATTAAGGACGGCATGTTGTCCTTGTAACGGGGATCCAGCAGGGTGGCCACCCAGTAATCGGCACAAGTTAAAATGTGGGCAACTCGGCTGTCGTTGAGCAGGCACTGCAGCATGTAGTCGCTCATGTGTGCCAGGCTGCCCAGAGGCAAAGACAAGCTGTGGGAGGTGTATCATCTGTGTCCTCCGTATTCCCCCAGCCATGCTCCAGTGATGCCCAGGAGCTGCGTTGGGTGCCACGCTGCTGTGAACACAGTTCCTCCTCCTCCTCATCATCCTCGTCCTCCTCATCCTCCCGAACTGTGCCCTGGCTTGAAAATTTTTTACCTGTCCTATGCTGGTGCAGGAACCCACCCTCCGAGCCACTTGTGAATGACTGGCCTGATAACCATGGAAATGACCCCTCTTCCTCCTCCTCTTCCTCCTGTGCCACATCCTCTTCCATCATCGCCCGAAGTGTTTTTTCAAGAAGACATAGAAGTGGCATAGTAACGCTGAGAACAGCGTTATCGGCACTGGCCATGTTGGTGGAGTACTCGAAACACCACAATATGGTACACAGGTCTCACATGGAGGCCTACTCGTTGGTGGTGAAATGGTGCTGTTCCGCAGAGTGACTGACCCGTGCGTGCAGCTGAAACTCCACTATTGCCTGCTGCTGCTCGCACAGTCTCTCCAGCATGTGCAAGGTGGAGTTCCAACTTGTGGGCACGTTGCAAAGGAGGCGGTGAGCGGGAAGGCTGAAGTTCCGCTGCAGCGCAGACAGGCGAGCAGCAGCAGGGTGAGAACGCCGAAAGTGCGCACAGACGGCCCACACTTTCTGCAGCAGCTCTGACATATACGGGTAGTTTTTTAGAAATTTCTGCACCACCAAATTCAGCACATGCCCCAGGCAAGGGATGTGCATCAAACCGGCTAGGCCCAGAGCTGCTACGAGATTTTCCCCATTATCGCACACCGCCAGGCCGGGCTTGAGGCTCAGTGGCAACTACCACTCATCGGTCTGTTGTTCAATGCCCGTCCACAGCTGCTGCGCAGTGTGGAGTTTATCCCCCAAACATATCAGTTTTAAAACAGCCTGCTGTCGTTTCCCCCTGAATGTGCTGAAGTTGGTGGTGAAGGTGTTACGCTGAGCGGATGAGGAGGTGGTAGAGGAGGAGGAAGCGCAGTAGGAGGAGGCAAGTAGGAGGAGGCAACAGGAGGCAAAGAGAAATGCCCTGCAATCCTCGGTGGTGGAAGGACATGCGGCAAACGGCTAGCCGCCTCAGGCCCATCCACCACTACAGAGATATAGCATCCCTGCCCGTGCTTACTGGTCCGGGTATCAGTGGTTATGTGGACCTTGCTACAGATGGCATTGCACAGTGCACACTTGATCTCGTTCCCGACTTGTTTGTGCAGGGAAGGGATGGCTCGCCTGGAAAAGTAGTGGTGGCTGGGAACCACGTACTGTGGGACAGCCACCGCCATCAGGTTTTTAAAACTGTCCGTGTCCACCAGACGGAATGACAGCATTTCAAAGGCCAGGAATTTTGAAATGCTGCCATTCAGTGCCAGGGATCGCAGGTGGGTAGAGGGGTACTTCCTCTTTCTCTCCAGTGTTTGGGAGATGGAGAGCTGTAAGCTTCCATGGGACCGTGTGGAAATGCTTGGGGAAGGTAGCGGACATGGTGGCGTTGCTGTCACATGCTCTGTTTGCTGGGTGGCAGGTGACACTGGCACTGTAGAGGTGGAGGAAGAGGCCGAGGCAGCAGCAGAAGAGGAAGCAGGAGGAGGCCGAGACCTTTCTTGGATTTTGAGGTACTTATTCCACTGCAGCAAGTGCTTTGAATTTAGATGCCTGGTCATGCAGGTTGTGCTCAGGTTTAGAACATTTATGCCTCGCTTCAGGCTCTCTTTACTCAGTGTGCAAACCACTTGTGTCTTGTAGTCAGCACATTGTCTGAAGAACTGCCACGCCGGGGAATGCCTTTGAGCTGCCTTTGGTGCGCTAGGTCCCTGGGTGCCCTGGGTAGTAGCAGGCATACTGTCTAGGGGACACTCGCTCAGCATTTGCAACCTGCTTCCTCTTTTGCTGTGCTGGTGCCTCTGTGCGACCACCATCTCTTCCTCGCATGACCTTCATTCCATGTTGGGTCTAGGACCTCATCATCCTCCACATCATCTTCCACCCACCCTTCACCACTGCCCTCCTTGTCAGTCTGCACACTGAGGAAAGCCGCAGCAGTTGGCACCTGTGTTTCGTCCTCATCAGAGACATGCTGTGGTGGTGTTTCCATGTCCTCATCCTGCAACAGAAATGGTTGGGCCTCTCCCTAATGCAGTAGTTGATGATTTTAGAACGATAAACTCTCCCTCAGAGCACCAACAGGAACCTCTCCCTAATGCAGTAGTAGATGGTTTTAGAACAATAAACTCTCCCTCAGAGCACCAACAGGAACCTCTCCCTAATGCAGTAATAGATGGTTTTAGAATGATAATCTCTCCCTCAGAACACCAACAGGAACGTCTCCCTAATGCACTATAAGATGGTTCTGAACGCTAATGTCTCCCTCACAGCACAGACAGGAACATCTCCCTAATGCACTATAAGATGGTTCTGAACGCTAATGTCTCCCTCACAGCACAGGCAGGAACATCTCCCTAATGCACTATAAGATGGTTCTGAATGCTAATGTCTCCTTCACAGCACAGACAGGAACGTCTCCCTAATGCACTATAAGATGGTTCTGAACGCTAATGTCTCCCTCACAGGGCCGCAATAAAGGTCTCCCTAATGCAGTCTGAGATGGTTGTGAACGCTAATCTTTCCCTCACAGCACCGCCATGAAGCTCTCCCTACTCTAGTCTGATACGATCTGACACGCGGCGCTACGTGACTCCAACCTCATATAGATGCTGGGTCACATGATGCACTGGTTATTAGTAGGCATGGCTGTGATGGCTTCTAAGGGCAAACTAGTGAAAAGTCCGGGTTCGGGGCACTGACACCCTAAAGTCCAGTACGGACTCGTACTTTACAGTCCAGGTTCGCTTAACTCTAGTCATAGGCCATCCAATGAGTCCTTTTTCATTTATACAAAAACAAGTTTCAGTATTTTGAAAGCTGGTATTAAAGCATCTGGTATTACAATATGAATACAACATATATTTAAATCAGTCATATTAAGAGCTGGTATATTAAAGGATATCACTTTTAGCTGATTGCCGGATTTGATGCATAGGATATGTTTGAATATGACAGAGAAATATTTAAAGATAAACAGGAGGGATGTGGGAGGGAGAAGAGGAGAAAGGTAATGCAGGGGGAGGGGGGAGGGGGGAGGCTGCAGAGGACCTGTAGATAGGGAGGTGATGTCCCTTCTCATGTTTACTCATAGTGCCTATATGATGAGAGTGGGTGTCAACACAGGGAGAGGAAGCTACCGCAGATATACTGTGGTAGGAGTGGTGGGCTGTTATCAAACCTGTATTCGAGATAGGTGGCTGGATGGATCTCAAGAGGTAGCCTAACCTTGATGGATTCGTTATTTCTCCATGATTACATCGACAAGTGAACCTTAGAGGATACAATGAAAATAGAATATAACTTGTTATTAAAGCGAACAAGTAAAAAGAGAAAAACAACCCAACCAAAGGGGGGAACTTATGTGGTGGGGCTTCAACATCCATATAGCTGTTTAAGGTTTTCATGGTAGTTGAGAGGTTGGTTGATTAGAGATTCCATTTCTTCTAAGGGAATGGTTTTAGATATGTAATATTGACATTTCCTGAGGAATTTCTTATTTGTGGTGGGAAGATGAAAGTCCTCTGAGAGTCTTTCTTTGTATAGCAGTGAGAGAAGATCTCTCTGAAGTTGGGAGAGCGATGGTGTGGAATGATGAATCCAGTTTTTCAGGATATTTTTCCTTGCAGCCAACAATGTATGTAGTATCCACTGCTTTTGAGAAGTGGGCTGACATTGAGAGTGGCTTGCCAGGGAAAGTTCATCCCAGTAACCAAACAGGAGTAGTATAGGGTCCTTAGGTAGTTTTATTGAGGTAATGTCCGAAATGTAGGACAACACTTGATCCCAGTAGGATGAGATATACTGACAATGCCAGAACCTGTGGGCCAGGGACGGGAGAGGCTGAGAGCATTTAGGGCAAACCGCCGAATTTGGAGAAGTTTTGTCACGAAGGTATGGTAGGTAGGCCCTGCGCATAATTTTTAATTGAGTCTCTCTCCATAGGTCACTGGGGGTGAGGCTGAGGACTAGGTTGTATCCTTCCAGAATCTTATCATCCAGGTTTTCTACTAGGAATTCCTTAGACCAGTTGTTTTTTTTCAGTTAATAAGTTGGGAGCAGGCTGCCACCCGTAAAGGCTTGTAGATCTCAGAGATTGAGTAGGATTGTTGGGTTATCAAATGGTCGATGAAGGAAAGTCTAAATCTGTTGGGACCATCTGAGCCGAGGGATTTGAGAAAACTGATGCACTGGTTGTAATTGTGCATATGTGATTGAGGCAGGTCAAATCTTTGGGCAATGGCTTGGAAGGGTAAGAGAGATCCTTTCGTGGAGTCGCAAATGTCCGCAAAGGTGGTTAGGCCTTTTTCCTTCCATTTGTGCAAGACTTTTTGAGATAGCTATTTCGTGAATGTCTGTCTCCTGGATTAAAGGGAGTAGCTCGTCTGTGCCGAACATATAGTCTATTCTTGTGAGAACTTTATGTGGGGGGGGAGTAGAAGGAGAATTCCCTGTCTATTGGGTGCTGGAGTCTCCAAAGGTCAATGAGCTGAAGAGAGTCCATTGTGGAGTTGATTAGGGTGTGTCCCTGTGCCTGTGTTTTGGTTGGGAGGGAGTGGGGTGAAAGTTTGTCATCGGGTGGGGACATGGTGGAGTTGAAGTCTCCCCCTATTATGTGAGATCCAGCAGGGAGCGTGAGGATATGAGTGGATAAGTCTGCAAAGAATTGGCTGTCAGGACTGTTTGGGGCGTAAACGCTCGTTAAGTTGAATTCTTTAGATCCATATGGTACGTGGGCGGAGACTATGCGTCCTTGTGTGTCATTAACCAAGCAAATGACTTTCCCTGGAAAATTTTTATGTATTAAAATGAGGGGGCCGGCTCTTTTGGTGGTGCCCTCTGACCCCAGTACCGTGCCCACCCATAGTTTTTTCATTCGGGCGAAATACCTGGATGTTAAATGTGCTTCCTGAATCAGTGCTATGTCAGTTTTGAGTCTTTGTAGATGTCAAAGGATTTTTACTCTTTTATTGGGAGAGCCAAGTCCCTTGACATTCCATGTCACAACTCTCATAATCCGAAAAGACTCAGAGAGTATGAGCTGGTGTTACATGGCCAGAATAGGTGTAAAGGCACTGTCATGGGGAGATATAGTAAAACATCAGCTACCTGAAACCTCCTGAGGAGATATATAATGAGGGTGAGCCAGTGTTTCCTAAACAGTAGTAAGGTCCTATGCAGCCTGGGATAAAAGAGGGGAAGAGGGAAAACAAGAGGGGGGGACAAAGAACATAAAACAATCGTGAACTTCTCTTTCTTCCACATGGTGTCACTGCTTTAGATCAGCTCCCAATTTAGATGAGGACCCTAAGTCTGGTGTTGATTAGAGGGCATAGGTAGTTGGCTGTAGATTGTGTAGTCTCAGCTAGCCTTCTCTAATGGGATGAAATTTCCAGTAGTAAAAAAGAGGGAAGGGGGGGTCAAAAGTGGCAGCCATGTGGAGGAGAGAGCTCAAAAAATTAACAGTAATGCTTTATTGTTAAGGCACACTGAAATATACAAGAACCTTAGATTAATATGAACATGTCCACCCAATGCATGCGCAGCGGGGTGACATGTGTCCTTTCAAAACTTAGGGTAAAAAGGAAATAAAACCCCTTCAAGGGGGAACAGATATGTTAGATTGAGAGTGTTACCAGAGGTGAACACTTAGCCCGCCATAATTGAGAGTCATGAGTAGGCCGACCAACAAATCCTATTCTCCGTTAAGCTGGGAGAGAGGAATAGAGAAAGAAAGAAAAAAAATAACATATTATTTAAATAGTGAGGGATGTCAGTCCGGCTGATGGGTCGCATTACGCCCTCCAGATTGCTTGAATCTTTTTGGGGAGTCTTTCCTGGGGCTCCTCATCTCCAGAGCGCGTGTTGAGGGCAGCTCCCTGTTTACAGCTGCTGCGTAGGAGCTTGGCTGGAGTGAACGTAGGAATTTTTCGGCTTCCTGTGGGCTGTGGAAAGTGAGCTGCTCTCCAGATGGCGACTTCAGTCGCAAAATGTGTGAATTTCACGTTTTGTTTGAAAAGTTCAGCGCACACCCCCTGGAAAGATTTCCTTTTTTTTGCCACCTCAGCCGAATAGTTGGCAAATATTAGAATTCTTACACTGTCTATTAATAGGGATTTTTGTTGTCTGTACTTTTGCAGAATCATGGACTTATCCGCATAGTTTAAATATTTGACTATTATAGATCTTGGTTGCGGCTTATCTGATGATGGGGGGCCCAGGCGATGCGCGCGTTCGACAAGACATTGTCCTGGAAGGCCTAGGGCTTCAGGTATTTTAGTGGAGCAGAATGTAGCTAAGGCCTGGGTGTGGAGCGATTCAGGGACCCCTATAAAACAGAGATTTGACCTCCTGGATCTATTCTCCAAGTCCTCCAGCTTTTCCACAATGGCTTTAAGCTGTCTGTCCTGGGCCATGTCAGATTCCTGGGTTTGATAGAGCTCATCTTCTACATGAGAGATGCGCTGCTCAGCCTCTGCTAATCTTGCTTTGTGTTCCCTCAGCTCTTTGTGAATTAAATGCATCCCTTTTTGCACTGCCTATGGATGCCTTGATAGTGGGGGCAAGAAGTGCCGCAACGGCCTGTGCAATGAGTTCAGTGCTATGTGATTCGTTCGGTGCTGTGCTGGGAGCGGTGTGAGCCCTCACCTCCATCTCTGAGGCAGCCGCCATTACGTGCGGCGCGGCCTGTTCCCCCTGGTCTGGGAGGCGCTGAGATAGGGCCGTTCGTGCCCCGGACTTATCCAGGTTACGATCCAGGGTGACCGCGGGATCAGTCGGAGAGACAGACGGGGTCGTTCGGCGTTTTTTTGCGGGTCTTATAGGCTGATGTGTGGGTCTGACGGCGGGAGCTTTTGTAGCAAGCAGCTACTCCATAAGGTGCCGGAACCGGAAGTAGGGACTTCTTACCCAACATATCTGCATTGAAATAAATGGGCTGCCATGCAAAACTTAGGTCACAATAGTGTGCACCTAGTATTAGGATATCAAAGCCAACCATCACCTTATTGGCCCAATAAGGGAGGTATATGAGGCATAAAGCCTACCTCCAACCAAATGTATTTATTTTTTTTAAATTTTGGATGGAGCGGGGATCATTTAAAAAGGAGGACTGTGTCATTGACCTCTTGTTTCTGTGCCACTCATATAAGTAGTAGGGAAGCATTTGCCACTAGGACAGCAAATAGCAATAAAAACATACATTCTGAAGTTACAACCCTTTTTCACTCTAATATTTTCTTTTTATTTATGTTACCATTGGAAATATTTGCCCTCACTTTCTATCCTGAGAGGAATTGAACAGAAATCTCAGGAATAGGGACACAAATGAGAATAAAACCAAACATAGGCTCCAACCTTCTCTTACTCTATTCAATAGGAAATACAAAGTTTGGCTGGAGTTGGGCTTCAAAGAAAACAAGCCAAGCTCAGTTTTATCTTTGGCTTTATCTCTGGATCTACTAGAGGTTTTTATATGTTGTTTCTTTTCTAAAGATTACCTTTGCCTATAACTGATTTCATTGGATCACTTACCGGTACATACAGAATGAGTGTCATGGATGGATGCAAGGAGTACCTGCTGATGCTAGAAGAACACAAGTACCCCCTTTGTTATCCATTTATATTCCTGTTGTTAAGCTAAAGTGCACGGTGAGCGAGAAAGGTTGGCTACTCATCTCCATTCCACATAGCTTACCCTATACTGTAGCCTAGTAACTGGAATGAGAAGGAGTGAAAAAGAGACGTGTGCTAACATTTCTTGCATCAATAGCATGCTAGAGCGTGTTTATAAAGGGTTTGATGTAAAATTCCCATACATTCGACCAATATTTATCCAAAATTCCCTGGCCAACGTTCACTCAATTTTTAAAGTGCAGTCTTATGTACATTTTGTGACTGTTACCCTTTCTTGTACATTTACTGAACAACTTCAAAGATACAATTTGTCAAACTCGACATGCCAAACCTTTGCATTTTATATTGAAAATATAATGATTTTCTATAAAAGGTGCTTAACCTGCTTGTAGAGAATCCAGAGGGTTCTCGTTACTTCGTCGCTTTAAATGCTGAAGAATCTCTAGTGAGGTGTTCCCTCAAATGTCTCTATGACATCACAGCCCATATTTGGGATTAATATAAATATGAGCAATTAGATATCTGGTGTAGAGACTTATTTCCCACTTAAAAACAATCTCCAAGTGATGCTATAAGGTAAAACTTTTAATGCAAAGTAGCTTCAAACTCATACTGTTGTTTATTTCCTTAAAGTGGTTGTAAAGGCACAAGGTTTTTTATCTTCATGCATTCTAAGCATGAAGGTAAAAAAACCTTCTTAGTGCAGCCCCCCCCCCCTTTACTTATCTGAGCCCGACCTCAATCCAGAGATGTGCACCAGAGCCAGGATTCTTTCAACTCTCTCACTTTTCATTGGCTTAGAGACAGCAGCAGGAGCTTCACATTCAGTTAAGAGAGAGGGGGGCTGGGGCCGTGCCATGCCACCATGTCTTATGGGCACACAGAGGCGGCTCAAGAGTGAGCAGCTTGCTCGGGATCACTCAGCAGGGGGGTGGAGCCAGGGTGCTGGCGAAGGATCCAGGAAGAGAAGGATCGGGGCTGCTCTGTGCAAAACCATTGCAGAGCAGGTTAACCACTTCCACACCGCCTACCGTATATTCACGGCGGCAGTGTGGATGTGTACCACGAATCGCCGTAAAAAAGCGGCGATCTGCAGGTGGCCGCTAGGGGGTGCGCACGCGCCCGCCATACTCCTGAGGAGTGTGCCCGCGGCTCAGGCGGACCCGATGTCCGCCGGCAAGCCGCGATGAGCGGCCACAGCCAAAGAATGGGGAACTGCCCATATAAACACGGCGGTTCCCCGCTTTGTTAGTGGGGGCATAGGAGATCTACTGATCCCTGCCACTGGGATCAGTTAGATCTCTTATGCCCATGGTAGCCCAGCCACCCCACAGTTAGAACACACCCAGGGAACACACTTAACTCCTAGTGCGCCCCCTGCAGGTTAACCCCTTCACTACCAATGACATTTATACAGTAATCAGTGGACATTTAAATTTCTGATCACTGTATAAATGTCACTGGTCCCAAAAAAGTGTCAAAATGGTCCGACATGTCCGCTGCAATATCGCAGCACCGCTAAAAATCGCAGATCGCCGCCATTACTAGTAAAAAATAAAAAAAAATAAAAACCCCAGAAATTAATTCCCCTCATCCGTAAACACGGCCACTTTTGCGCAAACCAATCAATAAACGCAGATTGCGATTTTTTTTTACCAATAATATGAGGAAGAATATAAATCGGCCAAAACCGATGAAAAAAAATGTTTTTTTATATATTTTTTTGGATTTGTATTTTAGCAAAAAGTAAGAAATTTGGGTTTTTTTGCAAAATTGTCGCACTTTTCTTGTTTATAGCGGCAATCAGAAATGACACAGAGGCGATCAAATACCACCAAAAGAAATCTCTATTTGTGGGAAAAAAAGTACGCAAATTTTGTTTGGGTACAACGTTGCACGACCGCGCAATTGTCAGTTAAATTGACGCAGTGCCGAATCGCAAAATGTGCTCTGGTCCTAACCTTGGAAATCCTTCCGGGGCTGAAATGGATATGTATAACATGTTTGTTATTAACCACTTGCCTACTGGGCACTCTCGCCCCCTTCCTGCACTTTGAATGACAATTGCACGGCCATACAACACTGTACCCATATGAAATTTTTATCATTTTTTTCACATAAGTAGAGATTTCTTTTGGTGGTATTTAATCACCATGGGATTTTTTTATTTTTTTGTTAAACAAATGAAAAAACACCGAAGATTTTGAAAAAAAATGTCATAGTTTGTTATATGTGTGCTGATGAGTTGGCACTGATGGCACTGGTGGGCACTGATGAGGATGCACTGATAGACAGCACTGATAGGTGGAACTGATTGGTGGCACTGCTGGGCACTGATAGGTGGCACTGATAGGCTCTGATAGGCGGTACTGATAGGCAGCACTGATGGACACTGATAGGTGGCACTGATAGGCTCTGATAGGTGGCACTGATAGGCAGCACTGATGGGAACTGATAGGTAGCACTGATAGGCACTGATAGGTAGCACTGATGTGTCAATGTCCCTTTAACAAAAGCTGGTTCTCGGCTCTCTTATTCTCTCCTCATGCAGTCAGTGTGAGGAAAGAAAAGCTGTTAACCGGCTTGTGTTGACATCCGTGATCAGCTGTCATTGGACACAGCTATTACATGGTAAAGAGCTTCTGTGATTGATCCTTTACCCTGATAGCTAAATCCGAAGGGCTTGGCGATCGCAGAGTGTGCCATCTGCATGCCGCAGGGGGCGCATGGGAAGCACAATCACAGAAGGATGTAAATCGATGCCCTCCCAGCAAAGTAAGCCCGCGCTATAGCCGTCATCACGTCTTTGCTGTCTGGACACAGATGTGACTACATGGACACTCTGCTACCTCCGGGAACTAGCCACATTTCCTAGTGGACTGGAGACACGGAGGCTGTAGTGTGCAGCGAGTATTTGGAGGATACTTCATTGCTGTTTGGCTGAGTGTTGAGGAGTGGTGAGATACACTGGAATTGCACCTTGCAATTGTCTTCATATCCACCCCTTTACTGAATGCACTCCGCAGCACCCACCCACACCACTTACGCTAGCCTCTGGTCTCAGCGGCTTCCTAATTTCAGTTCAGTGCTGTATATATCAGTTATTACACGTACACAAATGGATCTGTGTTATCTGTATCATCATTAAATTCTTATTGGCACCCTAAGTCCGTGTTAGGACTGTCCCGCATTGCATACCCAAATGGCCATCAATCAGCAAATTGTTTGACCCGTGGATTGCCACATTTACCACATGCAGGGCGATCCACTCACTGAGGACTCATTACTAGAGTTGAGCGAACACCTGGACGTTCGGGTTCTGCTGGTCCGTCCGTCCGGACGGAACCCGAACGATCGCACGGACAACGAACCCCATTGAAATCAATGCGGACCCGAACTTTTAGGCACAAAAATGGCTGTAGCAAAGTCCTGGAAAGCCCCAGAGTTACCCCAAGCAACAGGCACGCTAGCAAGCCCAAGGCAGGCCTGCCTGCCTGGTCGTCTTGGGCTTGCAGGTCCACAAGCGAGTTGAGATCATTACTCAGGAGTCACTCACCTAGCGGGACGTACACCATTTACACCGTTAGGTGCCCAGTTTGTTAAACGACTAACTACCGGTAAACCCATACGTTACGCCCTGTCAGGATTGTGCCTGAATCCCACGGTTATTCTTAAATTACTACTATGTCTATTGTGTCTAGGTAAACACATGCACATTATTGACTATATATGTCGTGACTTGACTTTAATCCTTCGGCGACTCTGGTCTCCGATCGC
>BLSH010473573.1:951260-967591 GCA_018402905.1 Glandirana rugosa | reverse complement strand
TTCTACTTTTCAACGAATAACGTCGACTATTGGTATTATAGACTTGACAATGGTTTATATAACATTCTGGCTAGGAGAAAAACCTCAAACCTCCAATAGTCAATTTTTGTCAAAAAAAACGATATTTTAATGAATCTTGGGGGTTTGTAATATAAAAAAAAAGATTCTGGGATCTCTTATTTTACCGCCGGTAACGTTTTGAAATACAGTGTGGCATAAACGCGTCGCCAGAATTTTCGCGTTAAAAATAACTTTTTTTAGTCAAAAAAATCAATTTTTTATTCTGTTGTCATTTCAATCCAGTTAAAAAAAGGTATAACACTTTCTATTACAATGCGGCTCATTTTACTATGGGTTGTACAGTACGAAGTTTAAACGCAGGTGAGCGCCTTACCGCTGTTTGAAACGTTGTATTTTTAGAGGTAACCGCTGCAAATTTTTTAAGATGTCCAATCGTAAAAACGCAATGTCTCCTCCAGATCCCGATCAATAATTCTAGCCCTAGACCTCCTCTGTAACGCAAAAATGCTAACCTGTAGAATTTTTTAAACGTCGCCAATGGAGATTTTTATGTTGCAAAGTTTGTCGCCATTCCGCGAGTGGACGCAAATTTGAAGCATGACATGTTGGGTATCATTTTACTCGGCGTAACATTATCTTTCACAATATGGAAAAAAATTGACCTAACTTTACTGTTGTCTTATTTTTTAACTAAAAAAACTGATTTTTTTCAATAAAAATTGCGCTTTTAAGACCGCTGCGCAAATACGGTGTGACATAAAGTTTTGCAATGGCCGCCATTTTATTCTCTAGGGTCTTAGAAAAAAAAATATAATGTTTGGGGGTTCTAAGTAATTTTATAGCAAAAAAAACTGTTTTTAACTGATAACCTCCAAACTCCAAAAAGAGGATCGGTCTTACAATATATTTGGTAACAGTTCAGATATTATGGTTATCAGCTGCAATAAGCAACTTTTCATCTTTCAAGTGTATACCACATCCCAATTCTTTAGGGCCCTATTGATGACCTGTACTAGCCTTTTATTAGCTATTTTCCTTAAAGTGTTACTAAACCCACAACAGTAAAATCAATCAATATATGCAGTAAAGCATGCTTGTTTTACTCACTGTTGAACCTAAGGGGTTAATCCTGCCCATTGTGTAAAAAGGCTGTTTGATCCAGCCTTCTCTGATCTTCCCCTTCTTCCACAGTCCCCAATCCATCTCCTGATAAGACAGAGCCTTTGGAGTCACTCTGCACATGCTCAGTTTGTTGTGTATTGCTAGAGAGTTTTTTTTCTTGGGAGGGTGCATGTGATCTGCACTGTCCGGACAGGGTCAGAGGTCCTGCAGCCTCATAGGACACTGTAAAAAGAAAAGAAAGGGTGCACCAGCCTAGTGCATTACCCAAGTATATTTATTGAATTAAAAGAACAAAGACATACTCACCCAAATATACTTGGGTAATGCACAAAGCTGGTGAGCTCTCTCTTTTCTTTTTACAGTGTTCATATTGGGTGTCCCCTGACCCCTGGAGGGCAGCAAGGCCTGTGAATTTATTGGGAACCACGGCCACTTCTACTGCCATTGTACCACTTCTTCAGCGCAGAAGATTTTGTTTGATTGTGAGCCTCATGGGACAGTCAGAGGAGAATGAACACTCCTCCTGCAAGCTTTAATCAGCGTGATGGAACTGCTTGGCACCCTCCAAACTGAAATACAGTATGTTATACGCTGCAAAAGTGGGTCAGTCACCACACGAACAATAAAACCAAATATTACCCAAAACATCACACAATGGTTTAGATAATGAGGTAGAGTTGACACAAGGCTAATCCCATCATAAGAACCTCAAAGAGTTAGCCAAATTAGCCAGCAGACAGAAACAATAGATGACTCAATTAACAATGGGATTTCATGGCTAGGAGGCAAACAATGGGAGAGACACAGACTTGTGTAATCTGTCAACTAGAGAAGTTATCAGAAGACAACAATGTTCCAGCAGTCTGAAAGTGGAATTCATTTATCTTCATAGATTTCTTGGGGGATCTTGTTGATAAATATTTCTGTGCCAAGTGAAGGAACCTCTCCAACCCAGTCTGCAGGAGGGCCACCATATTCCTTTTGACCACTACCCTGTACTAGATTAATATTACACTGTTCCATCCACTCCAGAAGGGAATCTTTATTGCCCTTAATCAGAAAATGAATCCAAGCCTCACTCTCAGCGTTCATTAAGTGGTTGTCCATCATTAGAGAATGATCTACTCTCTCAATGGGCCATAATCAGTAGGTAGAAGGCTTATCCCTAGTCCTCTCCAAAAGCCCCTGTCCTAGTTGGGTCTGTCACAACCAGACACTGATAGATGGCACAAGACTGCTATATACTGCTGATGAGAAAAGGTATTTATCTGCAATTTAGCAAAATTTATTAATTGCATTTCCATGTTCTGTGTACTGTGGGAGACCAGATATAGTGAATGCAGGGTCCTGGGTTTAGTAGCACTTTAATCCTCCTTTTCTGAATTCTGGCAATTTATATGATGGACAATTTTTTTTAACAATAAAAGAAAAAAATAGAAAGGTGGTGAACTGATTGATATTTGTACTTATCCACTGTCTGGTACAAGGTGGACCTTGACCCACACAATTAATTTCAATTATCTCTACGTGGCTATCTTAGTGAAAAACTTAAAATACAAATTTTGATAAAATACATTAAAAAAGTGTAATTTATACTTATTTTTGGATGAAGTCCAAAGAGCTCTCACTGTTTCACACTTGAGATCCTACATTAAACTCTAAAAGCCTGATACAAAGCAGAAAAAAAGTGTTTTTTTTTACACATCATTAATTAACATAATATATACAGCTAAATTTATAAATAAATAGTAAAATTAAAATTACAGCTCAGACAAATAGCAGCGAATGGACTGATTAGGTTGAGCTGAGTTTCATCCTAGATGTTACTTATTCAAAGGGCTTGAGGGTAATTGTGTCATCACATTCATGCATTAATCAGTTAATTAATTTATTTATCTATTCACTTATTTATCACCTCTTTTGCTTCACAAAGACCCTGTTAGGTTCGAAATTTCAGATGACGAGATAGATTTTGCCGAGCTAGCAAATGGGAGTAATGTGAAAGGAACTATAAACTCTGTAAAGTCCTATGTGCGGTATACATTTTGAATATAAATAAATAATGGAGTCTATTGGGGGCAATGAGAATCTCAAAGCAGACCTTCATGCGCAATGTGAGTGGAGACAAAGGGTTTATGGGGTAAAAGAAGATGCTCAAATCTCGTTCTGTCATATATGTAGGTTATTTGGATCCTGTCTAAATTGGCCCTAGTATGTGTATGTAGGAATGTGACTTAGGGACCTTAGATTGTAAGCCACTTGAGGGCAGGGACTGATGTGAATGCGCAATGTATATGTCAAGTGCTGTGTAAATTGACAGCTCTATATAAGTGCCTGTAATAAATATTACATAAATAAATACATCTAAAATAAGAGCATTATTCAAAATAGTGGACATAGCCAAGCCTATCTCTTCCTTATACCCCATGGCTATCTTTACATTCGGAACCACGTGTGTACATATATAGTATACTATAGAGCCGTTTCAGTTTGGAATAAATGGCTTTATAATTTTAGGTCTATATTTGCACCATAACTTTCTCATAAACATCACTATCTTACAAATAAACCCGTTAAACATTTTAATAAGAAGGTTCAGCCCTGCCTGCTCACTTTTGGACTGCTTATGTCTAATTATAAATCCATATAACTCCATATGAAGTACACTATTACCAGGCAGCAAGTATAACATTTGCAGTATTTAAATGCAATATTTAATAATCACAGAAACTGAAATAATTTTCAGATGAAAAATAAGATATACATAAGTAGAGTTGAGCGAACACCTGGATGTTCGGGTTCGGTGGGTTCGGCCGAACTTTCCGGAAACATTCGGGTTCGGTACCGAACATTATCTGAACTTTACCCTGAACCCCGAACCCCGAACCCCATTGAATTCAATTAGGACCCAAACTTTTTGGCACAAAAAATGACTGTAAAAAAGTCCTGGAAAGTGCTAGAGGGCTGCAAAGGAAGAAAAATGGGAGATGTTATTAGATCTGCAATCTGTCCCTCAAAGCAGTAGTAATCTCTACCTAGTCCAGTATCAGATTGTTCTGTAATGCAGGATGAGAGATCGTTCTGTAATCAGATCATTCTGTAATGCAGGATGAGATGTTATAGATCTACAATCTGTCCCTCACAGCAGTAGTAGTAATCTCTACCTAGTTATTAGATCTGCAATCTGTCCCTCACAATCTGTCCCTCACAGCGCCGGCAGCTTCCTCTCCCTACACTAACCTGAGAGCATGTGACATGCAGCACTATGACTCCAGCCACATATAGAGTCTGGGTCACATGATGCACTGGCCAATCACAGCCATGCCATTAGTAGGCATGGCTGTGATGGCTTCTAGGGAAAACTAGTGAAACGCTTGTTGATTGGCTACCCGTTACGGTTCGGGTTCGCTCAACTCTATACATAACACATAGAAAATACAAAACTCTGTTAATTGATAAGATTATTTATTTTAGCTGTTTATATTCATGGTTATATTTACAAAAAGAAAAATGTTACATTTAAAAAGCCAGCGACAAATTTCAGCGCACCTACCCACAAATGCCTTTTTTTAACCACTTCAACTCCGGAAGGTTTACCAATATTTTTTACTTTCTGCTATAAAACATATCCAATAAAAAAAATGGAAAACATCTACTTTCTTCATCAATGTGCATTCTGCTACATATATTTAGTAAACAAAAACCCAAAAAGCGTATATTGATTGGTTTGCGCAACAGTTATAGAGGTTGATTTACTAAAACCGGAGAGTGCAAAATCTGGTGCATAGAAACTTTCAGGTTTTATTGTCAAATCTTAATTGAACAAGCTGATTTTAGAAGCTGATTGACGACCATGCACAACTGCACCAAATTTTGCACTCTCCAGTTTTAGTAAATCAACCCCATAGTGTCTACAAACTATGGGATATTTTCATGGACTTTTTTTATTGTTTTTATTAGCAATGACGGCGATCAACAATTTTTAGTGGGACTGCAACATTGTGACGGGCAAATTGGACACTGAGGGGTTGATTTACTAAAGCTGGAGAGTACAAAAACTGGTGCAGGTGTGCATGCTAGCCAATCAGCTTCTAACCTCAGCTTGTTCAATCAAGCTTTGACAATAAAACCTTGAAGCTGATTGGTTTCTGTGTGTAGCTGCACCCAATTTTGCACTTTAAAGCTTTAGTAAATCAACCCCAAGTGACACTTTTTGGGGACCAATTACAACAATACAGTGATCAGTGCTAAAAAAATGACTGTCACAGTATAAATGACACTGGCAGGGAAGGAGTTAACATCAGGGGCGATCAAAGGGTTTAGTGTGCCCCTATGGAGTGCTTTCTAACTGTGTGGGGGATGGATTGACTGGAGAAAGAGTGACATCTGTGTCTCTCTCTTCCTGTCTGACAGAACAACAGTCTGCCTTGTTTACATAGGTAGACCTTTGTGAATGCGCCCCAGAGTCGATCCAAGAATCCCCTACAGGTATGTGACTTTGCGCTTAAGGGCCAACCTGCCACAGTATATGTACATGGGGCGGCCCTTAAAGTGTAAGTTCACCTTTACAGAAAATCTGTGAGGTGAACTTACACTGGACCCTCTTCCCATTGCACCGGGTCCCACGTACCTGAAGTCGGCGATCACCCATTCTGACATGTCGGATCGCCGATGTACCAGTCCGGGGATTTGAAATCCCCCACAGCTTTCTCTCCAATTCGCCCGTAGTGATAGGACAGGCTACATGGGTTCTGATTGGTCGGGGCACTCCAGTTCAGTGGGACTGGAGGGGGTGAGGAGAGGGTCCTGTGTAAGCTCACCTTACAGATTTTTCTGTAAAGGTGAACTTCTCCTTTAAGTGGTTAAAGCGGTCCTAAAGTCAATTTTTATTCTTTACCCATACATGAAGGTAACGACCCCCTTCCCTAAACATTTACCTGACTTCTCCACCAATCCAGCGCTGTTCCATCTACAGTGCCACTGCTCCATTTTCCTTAGTCTCACAGGAGACTCTGGGAATGATTTACTAAAGGTAAATAGACTGTGCACTTTGTAAAGTGCAGTTGCTTCAGAGCTTAGTAAATTAGGTAAAGCTTCATTTTACAAAGAATACCCAATCATGTGCAAGGAAAATAAAAAAGACAGCATTTTTTGCTTGCAGATGATTGGATGGGGGAAGTCAGCAGAGCGTCTGCTCATTTACTAAGCTCTGGAGCAACTGCTCTTGCAGAGTGCAACTGCACCTTGCAAAGTGCACATTCTATTTGCCTTTAGTAAAAAAAAAAAAAATTGGAGTGCAGTGGAAGCCATAGGCTCCTGCTGCTGACAATCAAATGCTTCGAGAAGGGAGCAGGGGGTATGGCCGAGCTGCACTGTGTGTGTCTATGGATGCACACAGCCCGGCTTGGGAGTTTGCCCACACGGGTGCCCCTACAGCACATGGCTTGCTGAGACTTGGAGGAGAGAAGAAGCAGACAGCACAGACTGGCTTCTGTCAGACAGTGAGCTGTACACATGAGTCAAATGTCAGCCTGTTCCTGCCGAATCAACCATGTTTGGCTAATTTTTGACCCGTGTGTACCCAGCCTAAAGAAAAGAGAAAATATTTCCTTGTTTCACAATGCGGTTTTAAAGTCTCTGCATTCTCTGCCATAAAGTGATTGTAAAGTTAGAAGAAAAAGATGCTGCTTAGAATTTTTTGAGATATGACTGCCAAATGTTATGAAGATAAGATAGAGAAAAAACTAGTTTTGAGAGTGCAGAGTTCAGGAGTGCGTTATATAAAGAGGCAGGGCTCAGCTGTGCCCATATATGCAGACTGATCAGTGCCTATCGATGCAGTCTCACCAGTGCCCAGAAATGCAGCATCACCAGTGCCCATCTATGCAGCCTCACCAATGTCCATCTATTCAGCCTCACCAGTGTCCAGGAATGCAGCCTCACCAGTTCCCAGCAATGCAGCCTCACCAGTGCCCAGCAATGCAGCCTCACCAGTGCCCATCTATGCAGCCTCATTAGTGTCCAGCAATGCAGCCTTGCCAGTGTCCAGGAATAAATCCTTTACCAGTGCCAATGAATGCAGCCTCACCAGTGCCCAGGAATGCAGCCTCACCAGTGCCCAGAAAAGCAGCCTCACCTGTGTCCAGGAATGCAGACTCATCTGTTCCCAGGAATGCAGACTCACCAGTACCCTGGTATGCAGCCTCACCAGTGTCCAGCAATGCAGCCTCACCAGTGCCCAGGAATGCAGCCTCCCCTGTGCCCAAGAATGCAGTCTCACCTATGCCCAGAAATGCAGCCTCACCAGTGCCCAGAAATGCAGACTCACCAGTGGCCAGGAATGCAGACTCACCAGTGCCCATGTATGCAGCCTCACCTGTGCCCAGGATTGCAGCTTCAGATGTGCCCAGGAATTCAGCCTTACCTGTGCCCAGCAATGCAAACCCACCAGTGCTCAGGTATGCAGCCTCACCAGTGCCCAGCAATAAAGCCTCACCTGTGCCCAGGAATGCAGCCTCACCTGTGTCCAGGAATGGAGCCTCACCTGTGCCCAGCAATGCAGCCTCACCAGTGCCAAGGAATGCTGCCTCACCTGTGCCCAGGAATGCAACATCACCAGTGCCCAGGAATGCAGTTGCACAGGTGCCCAGCAATGCAGCCTCACCTGTGCCCATCAATGCAGCCTCACCTGTACCCATCAATGCAGCCTCATCTGTGCCCAGAAATGCAGCCTCCCCTGTGCCCATCAATGCAGCCTCACCTGTGCCCAGAAATGCAGCCTCATGTGTACAGGGGATCAGAGAGAAGAAAAGCAGGCAAATCAAATTAAAGTTGACACAACAGAATCCATTTGCTCAGTGGGCGATTTCTCCCCTGATTAGCCAATGCAGAACGGACATGGACACAGAGCGCTGCTCTTTATGGGGCTTTTGGATGGAAACGGACCATCCAATCTGAACCGCCAGATGGATGCGGAATGGATCTCCCATCTATCTGTTTTTATCAGACTGGATCAGATGGTGGCGGGTGTCAGCGGACACAGGCCAGCTGACATCCACCGCTCCATAGAGGGCAATGGATGGTCTGATCGGGTCTGCCTGAAAAACTGATAGGGGGACCCGATCAGTCTGCCAGTGTGAAAGGGACCAAACAAATCTGTGCTATGTACCCACTCCACCTCCAACACCCAGCACATCTCTGTACCCCACCTCTTCACCCCCAACCCAAGCACTTCTCTGTACCCCCACCCCTTCACCCCAACCCCCAGCACTTCCCTGTATCCCCACTTCTTCACCCCCAACCCCCAGCACTTCTCTGTACCCCCCACCCCAACCCCCAGCACTTATCTGTACCCAGCGGCCCACCCCTTCACCCCCAAACCCCAGTACTTCTCTGGACTCCCCCTCTCCTTCATCCCAACCCCCAGCACTTCTCTGTAACCCCCCACCATTTCACCCCATAGTCACTCACCGGAATGTTGATGACATATGGTGCCCGCAGCATCTCCCCCTGCACCTCAGATCACTTCTGTTGCAGTTCATTATGCAGTGGGGAGGTGGGAGGGGGCGATTATCAGCTCTGTGGTGTCCACGGGCCGCGGGATCTCCCTGGGGCTTGTAGTTCTATTCCCGAGTGTATAGAGTGGAGAGGGGAGGGGCCTGTGCAATAGTGTACATAGCAGAGCAACTCACTTGTACAGTTGTACACTGAAGAGTGAAACTGATACCTGCCCCGGTCAAAGGCCCCTCCCCTCTCCACACTATACACTAGGGAATAGAACTATAAGCCCCAGGGAGATCCCACCGCATAAGGACACCACAGAGCTGCTGATCGCCTACCTACCCCCCGCTTCATACTAAGCCAGACATACTGACAGCCAGGGGGAGATGCCGGGTCTTGGGCACCTCTGCCTTAAAAACGCTCCTAGACAAGAACACGGCTAAACATGGCTAAACGCAGGATGCAAAACGTGGCAAAATGGTCGTTTTAGACACCAGTTTCTGGAGTAAGATAAAATGTTGAGGGGAGGTTGAAACAGCGTCCTGTGTAAATAGAGCCTTAACATCTTCCCCAGACAAGCATTTACCAATAAAATGATGATAAAATGCACAGGACTGAAGATCACATTAAACCCTCACAAAATTACATATTTTCTGAAGGCAGAGACCTTGTAGAATAAAATGGTGACAGTTGCAAATTTTGTATGTCACATGATAATTATAAGGCTTCATGAACGATGAAACTTGACAGCTAGTAACCGACGATTAAAAATGTCTGCCGCATTTACATGCCGTGTTTAGCCGCATTTGCGTTTAGAAGCGTGTTTTGCATTGCAAATGGTCAGAAATGTATCGCCATTAAAAACGCCTATAAATGAAACGCGGCTAAATGCGAGCTACCACTTTTGCACGCATTTACAAGCTGTTACAGGCATTTGGCAGTTCAAATGTCTCTGAACATCTGTCTTGAGTGCATTTTTTTGCTTTCCAAAAAATATTCTATCCTCAACTGCCTGGAAATGACTATAAATGGCTGATAAGATAACAAGAGTTCAGGGGCAGCTAAAAAAAAGAAGTCCAACTGCTCCTAAGGCCCCTTTCACACGTTTTGACAGGCTCCGCTGCTCAGCTGGGATCCATCCGTTTATCCCCGCTGAGCCGGTGGATGACAGGACAGTCCCTGACAGACTAACCTGTCACAGCTCCATTCTCCTCTATGGAGGATCGGATGAACACGGACCGTCTGTCCTTGTTCATCCGATCTGATCCGCCAGGCGGATGGAAAATAAGGTTTCTATCCGTCTGTTTTTGACAGATCGGAGCGGATCGGGTGTCAGCGGACACACGCCGCTCCATAGAAGACAATGGAGCGTCCGTTCGGGTCCACCTGAAAAACTGACAGACAGACCCGAAAGATCCGCTCGTGTGAAAGAGCCCTAAATGCTTGTTTACCAGCAGCAGTGTACATAATAAACACAATTAAATATCCAATTGTTTTGGTAAAATTTAAAACTTGAGGTTGCATCAAGCAAATAGATACCAAATATGGCAATCCTCAAATCGTGAGCTGTGGACAAATGGGAAAAAATGCAGATGCAATGCTTTAAAAGCTTTTACAGCTCATTGATTTAGGGTTAGTGAATGATGGTCCTAGTATTATTGCTCTCAGTCCAATGTATGGAATACTACCCAATATGTGTAGTTCAACCGTCATTTTTATACGTGTGCCCATCCACTGCACACATTAGCTTTTAAGAATTTTTTGCATTTACCAAATTAATTGTAATCAACTTTCATCTTTAAAACTTTTTTCCTTTTTTTTTATTTAGCTTCATTGCTTTTATAAGGGGGCTGATAAGCCCCATATGTGATAGTATAGTGCAGGCGACTGGGAGTGCAGGGAGAACAGGGGTTTACGACCCTCTAATGTAACCTCTGCTCTGTTGAAGTTGGTCAATATTGTTCTTTCCTGGCCATAGTTTGACAGCTTTGCACCTGGAAGTGCTCAGAGTTAAAGTGGAGTTCCAACCGTTTAAAAGTCAACAGCTACAAAAAGTGTAGCTGCTGACTTTTAATAAACAGACACTCACCTGTCCCACAGTTCCCGATGCGGCCGCCCGACGTTTCGCTATCCCCCTCCCCTCTGCGGCGCTGGTATCACAAGTTTGGGGGCATTGTGAATGGCCGGGCAATTTTCTGGGACCTGTGACGTGTCCCAGAAGATTGCAGGGAGAGAGGGATGAGAGGTAAACTTCCTTCCAGCGCCGCAGAGCCAGGAGAGGAAGTGGGAGCTGGGTACCTATGAAAACTAGGTACCGCCCCCCCTCCCCAAAAAAATGACATGCCAATTGTGGCATGTCAGGGGGTCACCATTACTTAAAGCGGAAGTTACACCTTTGGGTGGAACTCCGCTTTATGCGCTTCCGGATTCATACTACCCAGATAAATTAGGCTTTAAATTATGCCTAGAAAATGGAAAAAGGGTGTTCATTATGGGTTGGATAGGGTATTCAATAATTTTACACATGACCCAAACAAAATATTAAAATGTTTGAGTCAATCACAAGGTTTTTAAAAAGGTTTCTTTCCAATGATTTTCAGCCTGGTGGCTTAACACTCAAAAGTACATTAGCCCTCAAATAGTCACCAACGACCTTCAATGCTTGGTATTATGTATAAAATAACATTGTGTTTATGAACAGGGGACTAGTGATATTGTATCTACATAGTTATTTCATATATAAAGGAATCACTTACATATTAAAGCGGTAGTAAACCCATCCATTTAACAGCTTAAAACCAGTTACATTTCCGGCACATGCCGGAAATGTAACACTCCCATTGGTTGTGCTCTAAACCAAACTGTCAAACCATCCAATGGCTGGTGTCATAGCCGATCACATGTGCAGCATCATGGCAGTTGTAGATTAAAAAGAGGCCAAGCTGTCAGCTTCCTTGGCTGAAAATGATAGGAGGGTTTACTACCACTTTAACCCCTTGCCGACCGCCGATCGGCAATTGACGGCGGCAAGGTGGCTCGTGAGCGCAAATCGCCGCCATATGAGGGCGGCCGCGCTCACGAGCCTAGTGAGCGCGCGCGCGCGCTCACTGTGTTCGGGGAGGGCCAGGGAGCGGGTGCGGCGGCTTCGATTGCCGCCGGCTACCCGCGATGGCCCCCCCGGAGCGAAGGAGCGGAGGTCCGTGTAAGTAAACACGGACCTCCGCTCTGTGCGAGGGGGAAGGGCTGTGATCACAGCCTTCCTGTATACGAAGGCTGTGACCACTTCCCTTCCCCAGCTAGTACAGTCCCCCATACAGTTAGAAAACGCCCAGGGAACATACTTAACCCTTAGAGCGCCCCCTGCAGGTTAACCCCTTCACTGCCAATGGCATTTACACACTAATCAGTGCATTTTTATAGCACTGATCGCTGTATAAATGCCAATGATCCCAAAAAAGTGTCAACACGGTCCGACATGTCCGCTGAAATATCGCAGTACCGCAAAAAATCGCAGATCGCCGCCATTACTAGTAAAAAAAAAAAAAAAAACCCAAAAATGAATTCTCATCATCTGTAAACGCGACCACTTTTGCGCAAACCAATCAATAAAAGCCAATTGCGATTTTTTTTATCGCAAATATGAGGACGAATATAAATCGGCCAAAACCGATCAAAAAAAATGTTTTTTTATATTTTTTTTTTTGGATTTGTATTTTAGCAAAAAGTAAGAAATTTGTTTTTTTTTGCAAAATTGTCGCTCTTCTTTTGTTTAAAGCGGCGATCAGAAATGACACAGAGGTGATCAAATACCACCAAAATAAAGCTCTGTTTGTGGGAAAAAAAGGACGCAAATTTCGTTTGGGTACAATGTCGCACGACCGCGCAATTGTCAGTTAAAGCGACGCAGTGCCGAATCGCAAAAAGGGCTCCGGTCCTAAAGCAGCAAATCCTTCCGGGGCTGAAGTGGTTAAAGAAACTATCTTAAAGACTTGTCCTTAATGAATGTTCAATTTGTACCAATGTCTCTAATTGTACTTCCTTGGAATGTAAACCTTCAGAAACCTACAAAACTAGTCTCAGAACTCTTTGATACCGCCTCGTATTCATTATTACAGAGTTGTGTTGATGCGTGTCTTTTATCTGCCAAGATTCAGCTTTAAATTTCCACTTGCCACACTATTATTTCTATATTACTTTTTAAAAATGTAAACCTGTCTTTTAGTAATATTTTGCTGCCTATGAAAGTTTACACATCTATGTATATATTATAAAAGTATGTAAGATAAAGACAATCTGTGCCCCTGTAGAGCTCTAAATCCATTTATGGCCTTAAGCAACAAGCTTGCCACCCTCTTGAGTACTACTTCAAACTGCCACTCCCATCACCTGCCCTAATATTATGTACATATCAGTGTCATGATCAAGCTGGGTGTACATTTCCTTAAGTGCAAGTACTTTGTTGTCATGCTGACACTGTACCTTTTATAATAGGTTCTTAATATGTCTAATGGGTACTTAAATAGCTTTTGCTTTCATCCCTCCAATGTAAAAAAAGATGAAAATCTTGTAAGAGCCTGACTCCCAAGCAAATGTAAATGCAGAATTCTCAGTACTGACATTTCAAAAAAAAAAAAAAAATGCCGCCCCACCAGCAGAGACCGATTTCTTTTTATCGACTCTCCTGTCACTCATGTTGATTAAGTCTGATAAATGCCGGTGGTCTCCTGGGGCGGGGGAAAGGACACAAAAAAAGACGTGTAACTCACATAAAAGCTGTGTGCATGGCTTCAGAGGGAAGAAAACTTGATAGTTTGTATACTTTTGAAAGCAGAAATATTCCTTTATTGGTAAGAAATGAGATCTAAGGTTTGAAGAAGACTTGCCAAGCCATTCAGACTACCCCCTTCCTTATCTGCTTTTCAAACCCCAGAAAGCATCTGACACACAGCTACTGTTTATCTTCAAAAATACCCTTGTGCTGTAAATAGTTCTAATTCTCTGTGGAATGAGTAGTAACTTTCAATGAAGGAGGTAAAGGCATGGTACGTGATAGTTGGCTGCTTATAATGAAGCAGCTTATTTACCAACACCGTCAGCCTTATTCAACAATTCATCTATTTCTTAAATATGAATTTCTAGAAGATATAAAAAAAGAAAATACAAATGAATGCAGTTTTCATTACAAAATAATTATATACAGTATATTTTTTTAATGTAACTAGTATAAAGCTGGCCATACACTAATAGATTTCTTTTGCTCAGCCTGCAGGCTCAGTGAAAGTAATTTTAACAAATTCCTGCACCTACACAAACAGCTTGGATGGACGAATCCCCTCTGCTGGGCTATTACAACAGCAGCACCCTCTAGTGTGCTAGAATAGATTTTTTGTAGTACTGTATTGGAAAATTGTTCAGGCTTGGCTCGCAGTCAAGCCCGTGTTGTTTATCTGGGTCAGGGTGAGTGAATCAGGGAGGGCTGGATGACTCACAAAAAGCATCTCTGAGACCTCCCCTTACTTCTGGAACTTTCTGGAAACTTCCAGAAGAATGGGAGTGGAGGTGAGGAGCTGTCTGGAGTATGCTGAGGGCCCTGAACAATCCCCAACAGATGGGTTAGCAGGGTGAAGGTCCCATCAAATATTCTAGGTCAGCCCAGCTGGGGCAGTGTGGAGTTTGGGTGGAAGATCGAGATGTCAGTGGCCCTTGAGGGTAACCCCCTAGTCTGGGAGGATGACCTCAGGCCTGGGCTCGGGTGCAGAAGGGACCCTTTTCATGACACACAGGGGTGTCCTGACCAGAGACACGGGAGCAGGAAGACAGCAGGAGAACCCTGCCGGGTAAATCTCCAGGGAGGAAGAAAGCCAGGTGGACTGGTGAGTGTTACAGTCGGGAGAGGACTGAGAGGCATGCCTGAGAGGACTGGGGAGAGCAGTCTGAGACGGATGTACCGTCAGCCTGGGAGGACTGAGGAAGTTTAGCCAAGAAAGGGGCAGCTTCAGCCAGGTCAGCTGGCAATGCCTAAAGAGGTGGTGCTGGGATCAGTAGCCACAGAAGGACAGCTGGGCACTAGGACTTTGCTACACAAACAAGGGGCCCTCGGTCCCTGCCTGTACATGGTTTTTGCTACCTATCTCATTGAGCCTTTTGTCAGATCATCCAACAGTGCCAACTGGTCCTGGGTGTAGTAGTTCTGCAAGCAAGCTTTGTGCAGGAGTCAGAGGAGAAGTGTATATATGGACTGTATACAGTTGTGTCCCTGAAGAGTTCTACCGTTGAAGTCAAGTGGGCATCTCAAAACATCCAAATCCCTATAAAAGTTTATTCCCCTCAATAAAACATAAAAACAAATCACTGGACTGTTCTTCTGACTCAAGTGTTCTGTGAATATACGGTATACGGTGTGCCTGGTTGTACAGGGTGGGGGATCCCTTGCTACTTGCGGCTCCTTAGGGTATGTGCTACACAACCTAAAAGCCATTAGCACTAGCTCTCAGTATACCCCAATAGTGCCTGCATCTGATTGGCTAAATGAGCTGTTCAGCTGTTTATTTTCAGCTCCTATCCTTGATTACTTGATCGACTTTTGTTGAGCCGGCAGAGCCATCCTCTGGTAGAGTTTCAGTCAATTCCACTGAATTGACATCAATTCTAATAATGTATAGCCAGATTATGTATCTGACTCTTTATATTATAGTTGAGGAAAATAGAAAAATAGCATTGGACCCATAGTACATACAAGGGGGCTTGCAAATGCCTAGTAACAGTGCCAAGAGCACAAGACCTTGCCCCACTTCTTCTCCTACTAGAACAACAACCCACCTGCTTGAGGTTTTAACCCTCCACTATCTTGTACCCATCTCCATGCCAGAGGCCTTCTCACAATATTTCTGGCTAATGACCTTTATACCCCAAGACAGGAATGTCCACACAGAAATTTAGGGTCCCTAGACTTTATTGATTGTATTTTCAGATGAAATTACAGTAACATCACATAGACACACTTCCACTGTCATTTGGCAGCATTTCACAAATCACATCCCAGATAGCAAGGATAACTTGCCACAAATTTGTTGCAGTGTTGAATTGTAAGTCTGTTAACTTGCTGCATCTTTTCACTGGTAAGTTGCACACTTGCAGAGCACTTTAAGCATAAATTCTAGTTGACACTTTTCCAATCTGTAGCAAATCTGCATGGCAAGCTTCTAGCAAGATTTGCAATGTTGAGTCTACAGCAAGAGCTCTGCAAGTCTACAAAATTAAAATTCAGCCACAGTGACCCCTGTGGTGGGAGGACTATTACACAACATAACTAGACCAGAACTTGCAGCAGACTTGCAGAATGTTTGCAAATAAAGTTGATCTGGAGTTATGCACTACGGACTTGCTGCATTTGTTCAACAAACTTGTGAAGCCTGGCAAGTCTAGCAATAGCTTAGCAAGTCATTTTCAAGCTTACAGCACTATTGCTTGCTATCTGGGATATAGGGGATGAATCGGAGCAGTCACATGTGAAAGCAGCACACAGTACATTTTAGTAATCCATCTTCCCTACTGTTTCTCTCCTCCCAGGGTCATCAGTACTCACTCAGAGTTTCCCGATTTGCCTAAGGATATCTGTGTCAGTCTGTGACCCAATGACTGTTCTCCTTGCCTTAAAGTGTTACTAAACCCAGTAATATAAAAATAGT
>BLSH010473573.1:924520-936207 GCA_018402905.1 Glandirana rugosa | reverse complement strand
TTAAAAAGTGGTCACAAAACAATATTTTTCAATAAACTTTCCAATTTAAAAACTGTCTGCTTTCATTTAGTAATAAATGATATTTTTAGCTGTGTGCAATTGGCAATTACAATTCTTTTACTCATTTCAATCAAAATAATTGTAGGTAACAGAAACGTACAATGACTCAATATGATACTTCTTATTAATGTGTCTGTTGTAAACAGTTTTTTGTTCCCCGTACACAAAGAGCAGTTTGGAAATCTTCAAAGCCAACACTGCAAGCCAAAACTTTAAAAAAAAAAAATATATATATATATATATAACTTTTTTAACTATTACAATCCACCTAAACCCAATATATTAATATCTGTTATGTGCAGTTAAGTCCCCTTGAAGTGCATTTAGAGGGCAATTTATTGTCTGCTGCAACATTTTCAAGCAGATCACAACTTATGATTTATCATTTATTTTATCATATAATATCCCCTTAATGGGAAATACAAGAATATGTCAGTAATATTAGTCCCAATTCCTGACTGTGTTAAATACCACATTAATAATGGAAAAATGGAAAATAATTAAATCAACAAATAATAATAATAAATAGTAATACCCATTAACATTTGCAACAACCTTGTGTACTTTCTAAAAAATGTTTCCTTAATATATTCTTAAACTGTATTTTTCGCTCCATAAGACGCACCTGACCATAAGACGCACCTAGGTTTTAGAGGAGGAAAACAAGAAAAAAAAACATTCTGAACCAAATGGTGTACCAAAATATTTCTTAGTGCCCATGAAATACAGCCTGACTTATGCCAATGAAATACAGCCTAACCAGTGCCCATGAAATACAGCAATACCAGTGCCCATGAAATACAGCAATACCAGTGCCCATGAAATACAGCAATACCAGTGCCCATGAAATACAGCAATACCAGTTCCCATGACATACAGCAATACCAGTACCCATGAAGTACAGCAATACCAGTTCCCATGACATACTGCAATACCAGTGCCCATGAAATACAGCAATACCAGTGCCAATGAAATACAGCAATACCAGTGCCCATGAAATACAGAAATAACTGTGTCAATGAAATGCAGCCTGACCTGTGCCTTACCACACAGAGCTGACACGGAAACACTGACAGGGGGACAGATTAGAATTTCCTGGCGCCTACTGTAATGATGTCATCAGACAGAGCAGCCGAGCAGCCATGGCGGCAGTACTCCATTCGGCTGCTGGGGCTGCTCTGTCTTCTATCTGAGTGACAGGCTCAGCCTGGAGCTCGGCGGCACTTGTAGGTGTCTGGGAGCGAATGCGGACTCCCGACGGCGATGGGGGAAGGGGGGTTGGCATGGTATATTCGCTCCATAAGATAACAGACATTTCCCCCCCATTTTTTGGGGGGGGCAGTGTGTCTTATGGAGCAAAAAAATATGGTAATTTCTTGTTTGCTAATGTATAGATTGCTAATGTGTTGGTTGGTTTGTTTGTTTTTTTTGTTTTACAGTTTTAGCTCATTTTACCCTATAACCTGTGTAGACCAATAAGATAAATAGAAAAGAGAAAAGAAAAAAGAGCACAGGACTTTAACGGTTGTCATAGATAGCCACAAATGAAGGAAGCGAGTATTCAGAAAGTATAAAAATATACAAAATTTTATTTCATATCATCATCATTTAGAATTTTACAGTATTTTAATACAAGCATGTAATAATGATTTATTGCTAATGATGTTTAATATTTCCAATAACATATTTTATGACTCTTAAATGAGAAAACAAGTAAAGCAAAAAAAAACAAAACGTAATTTTCATGGACCTTTGTAACCATTTTTTCAGGGTAAAAATAAAAAACTGATGCAAATATTCTTCTGATCTCCCATTCTTTCAATATTTTTTGGACTTTAAAATCTGTGAGCCAACTACCTGACTGTTATTGAATATCACCACACTGGTAACACCCACTCAAAGATTTTGTCTTCCTACAAGTCCTGCTAAATACATTTTCACCCATCCATCATTTTACAGATAAACCACACTCACCACAATTCTGATAGGAGCTTTCAGCTGCTTCATTTACAAAAATCAGATTTTAGCTGATGATATAGGTAGAACTAATATGATAATATGACTTTTAAAGAAGTACATAAGTGGTCATTTATATATTTTCCCTTCATTTTTTTTAAACACACTGGCGAAAATTATAGTGAAAAGAGAGGGTTTTTTCTTTCATTTTTCCAATCGTCACAAAAATGTTTATTGAATTTTACAGCACAGATTCAAATAAAAGCATTGAGATTAACTCATAAAGCAGATATAGAGAGAGCAAAATTCCTTCCAAAATTATATTACAGGTTTCTCGTGGCTCTAAAAACCTTATTATCCCCGACATGCCTAAATCAATCACTGCCAGACAATTATCTTAACAAGTTAAACTAGCACATCCCAAAGAATACAGTAGAAAGAATATTATTTTTCTTTACCGAAAGATACTGCGGTAAAGATTAGAGCGGGATGGAGAGAATGCAATTGAGATTTCAATTTTCACACCTCATAAAGCTTGTGGCATATAAACATGAAGATAACCAGTTAAAGAGAACATTTGTTATTCTAAAGCTGCATCGGTGCTTAGGTATAAAAGCATAATATGTGCAATATAACTCACACAGCCCTTGACTAAAGATAAGCGAATATCTTAAAATACATGGTACAGGCTAGTTGCCTGATCTGCCCCTTCTATGCACTTTGAGATTTAAAAATTTTAAATGCTTCTAAATCCATTTTTGTAATTATTATTTAGAGGGATTCATATAAAATATATACTGAGAAATCTCCCAGCATTTTTGACAAAGACACAAATCTAGGAAAGAGGCCAGACAAGGGAGGATTTGCTTGAAGATATTAGACATTTGCTTAAATTTAACCTTGAAGATGCAAAATATGAAAACAAAAAATAAAAATCTATTTACGAAAATCTATGTATATTCAAGAGAAAACATTTATTCATAATGTATTGGGTTACGCTGCAGAAAACCATCGTAGCGAGCTAGCTCTTTAGGTCAGGTAGAAAGGTCAGAAATGATAGAAACGGAAGAATACATTTATCCATTGTAGAATATGTATTGTACATACAAGAAAAATGTCTATTGGAAGACTGGTGGTACACCACACAAAACTATTCCTTTGTTGACTAGGCAGAGTGGCCAGCAGTAATAGAGATAGGCAGGGTGTGAAGGACTATACAAAATTCAAATTTAGTCTTCGAGGCAAGTCATAGAGGCCCAAAAATGTAGAAACAGAAACATGTATTAATTGAAAATCAACAACATTTACTGTATATTCAGGAGAAAAGATTTACTAACTGCAACACATGAATGCATTTCAACTTTTAAAACCAGGTAAAATACTCTACAATCATGTTGCTCTATCATCATAGCCTCCTAATATGACTATCTGACCTCTGCTGCCCATAGCACATATCAATCAGTGTCCCTACAGCTATCAGCAACACATAAAATACATTAGGGTTGCCACCTCATCCCTTTAAAACCAAACACATACTAATTACACAGGTTCTGTGGCTGATTAAGGCGGTAATTAAACTCACGTGGTGCCTTATCTGCATTAAATTAGCCTCAGAACCTGTATAATTCCTATGTGTTCGGGTTTAAAGGGATGAGGTGGCAACCCTAAAGTATATTAATAACCTATGTGTACGAGGGATATTCAAAACATTTCTGCACTTTTTTCATATTTAATAGAGTTAAATAAAAGTGTGGAAACTTTTTGAAGAACTCTTGTACTTTCTTGGAAACATGGCAGCTATAGAAAATCCAGAAAAACCATCTGTAGCTGGGCTTATGACTGGTTTGCAATGTCAGAAGGTATTTATTAACATTGTGGGGTTGAAAGAAATGGGATCATGTAGTCTCCATCCATTTGACAGCATTTAGGTCTAGTAGCCAGTCACTAGGCCCACACATTGTCACATAGCAGAGGAGTAATGTCTCTCTTCTCCTTATTATATGCCACTGACGATTGTAGTGCAAGGTGCTACTGAGGAAGTAGTGGCTGAAGATTTCACCTTTAAGTTGCTCCTCCTAGTCTTGAGTAGGGATGTGGGTTGCCCCTTTATACGTTGGGAGGAGTTGCAGATTCAAGGCTTCCTTGGAGAGCCTTCAGAAAGAGAACATCAGAGGGGGGTTGGGTGTGCTCTGCCCTTTGGGGAAGGAGTGGAAAGAAATTCTTAGAGCAAGGACTTAAATATCAAATTAGAATTGTGGTTGAGGGTATGAGTACCAATGTGCTCCCTCTTTGCTCTAATGGGACAATGCCATAAAATTTTGGAGCAAGTTATAATCGCCATTATATAGAAGTCTATGTAACCCAGAATTTGCACTGTTTTGTTTGCATTACTGTCAAGTAAAGAAACTACTTTTGCAACAAAAAGCCTGACTAATGTTCTGCTGGGAGTGATGTCTTAAGTACAGCCAATGCCTGGGATGAAGAGTTGTGTCACGTACTCATGCAAACCTGGCCGGCTCTTAAGTCTGTGGCAATGGAGGAAAAAGCATTCCCACCTGACAGTGAGAGAAAACCCCCTCATGTACCAAATGTCAGGTGGCCTGGGCCCCCGAGTCTCATAGGCTTATGTGAGAGCAATCTAGGTGTAAAGGACCAGTGTGCAGTGTGCAGTGTGCATGTGTGTATGTGTGCAGTGTCCAGGAGGATGAGGAGGAGAGACCTAGAACCAACATCCATACACGTGAACAATATGTGGGTTTGGGCGAAACAGAAGCGTGATGGTCTGAGACCCTGTATGTATAGATGGAACCCAGCTGCACATGTCGGCCACCATAGGTGTGCACACATAGGGTGGCAGGTGTGCCTGGACACACCCTAATCACCCTGTACTGTGCATATTTCCCCTGCTGCCTGGCTGCAGAGAAAGGAACGGGGGAATCTCTGTCCTCAGTCTCTTTCTCAAAAGTGAGACATCAGGGGTGTAGACCCCTGATATTTCACCAAAGCCCCCCAGCAGGGCTCCTAAATAAAATTGTGAAAAATATAATAAAATATAATATTGTAAAAAATAATAGAAAAACAAAATTGTAAAAAAAAATAAACAAAATTATGTAAAAATAAACTACTGACACAGATCGCTGCCCTTCTGACATATATACACACACACACTCAAGTTTGTTTGCGCTTTGTGGTGCACACCCTAATGCAATAGGCTGCGCACACCTATGTCGGCCACTTATGGACAAGGTGACTATTATTGTCTCTATGTCAAAATGCTATAAATTTTTTCTGGACTTAAAGTGTATCTAAAGGCAATACGTTTTTTTGTTTTGGATAGAGTGGTGAGGGATCAGTCCTTATGGTGGAAATTCACTCCTCTCTGTTTGACTATTGTCAGTGGGACTGAAAGTAAGGGAAAATAGTTGTCACAAGAACAGAATTTGTGGGGAAATCGTACAAAATGGACACATTTTTCCATCAACCCCTTAACGCGAATCACCCTTTATGAACAGTGGCAGCTTTAAGTGGGTGTATCGGGGTATAGCTTGCAGCTACAGACTATACCCCAGTACCATTTTTTAGAGCGGGCAATCGGCAATTCGACAATAATTTCCGATCCGGCTAAGGAGCCGCTCTGCAGTTATCCAGGGCCGCGGGAGGGGACAACCCCCCCTCCCACCGCCTTCCGCCGCTTTTCTCCGGCCTCCTGTCCTCCTGGGAGACCGAATCTCTGATCCGGTGCATCCAGCCGCTGTGTGGAGACCTGAAGGAAGCTGGAATGGGCTCGATCGGGTCTCATTAGTGTAATTCCACAAGTGAAGTCACAACGTCACTTCCAGTTTACTCGGCGGCTAACGGCGCCGGTTATAAAAAAAATGACAGTATTCAGAATCATTGTTTTTGGCAATCTGAATACTGTGAAGTGTAAAGGAGGGATGGGGGGTCTTTTAGACCCTCGATCCCTCCATAAAGAGTACCTGGCACCATATATTACTATCACAAGAGATGTTTACATTCCTTTTGATAGCAATAAAAGAGATCAGATTTTTTTTTTAAAAGAACATTGCTAAAAAAATATATAAATAAAAAAAAAATTCTGAAGTGCCACCGTCCCCGCAAGCTCGCATAGCAAAGAAACCAAATACGTAAGTCGCGCCTGCATATAAAAACGGTGTTCAAACCACACATGTGAGGTATCGCCATGATCACTAGAGTGTGAGCAATAATTCTAGCACTATACCTCCTCTGTAACTCTAACCTGGTAACCATTAAACATTTTTAAAGCGTCGCCTATGGAGATTTTTAAGTACCCGAGTTTGTCACCATTCTGCGGGAGTGTGCAATTTTTAACCATAACATGTTTGGTATCTATTTACTCAGCATAACATACTCTTTGACAATATATTAACAAATTGGGCTAACGTTACTGTTGTCTTATTTTTTAATTAAAAAAAGTGAATTTTTTCCAAACAAATCGTGCTTGAAAGACTGCTGCACAAATACGGAGTGACAAAAAGTATTGCAATGATCGCCATTTTATTCTTTAGGGTGTTTGACAAAAAACAATATATAATGTTTGGGGATTTTAAGTAATTTTCTAGCAAAAAAAAAAATTATTTTAACTTGTAAACAACAAATGTAAAAAAGGGCTCTGGGGGTGAAGTGGTTAACCAAGAGGATATTTCCAGCAATTTAAAGCGGAGTTATGACTAGAACTGAGCGAACCCGGACTGTAAAGTTCGGGTCCGTACCGAACTTTGGGGTGTCCGGGACCCGGACCCGAACCCGGACTTTTCAAAAAAAGTCCAGGTTCGGGGTACTGGTATTTGATTCCATTTTTTTAATAGCTGCCAAGGGCAGCCAATCAACAAGTGTTTCACTGGTTTGCCCTTAGAAGCCATCACAGCCATGCCTACTAATGGCATGGCTGTGATTGGCCAGTGCATCATGTGACACAGCCTCTATATGGGGCTGGAGTCACCATGCTGCATGTCATATGCTCTCAGGATAGTTTAGGGAGAGGATGCTGCTGGCTCTGTGAGGGACAGATTTCAGATATTATAGAACATCTCATCCTGCATTACTGAACGATCTGATTGTGGACTAGGTAGAGATACTAGTACTGCTGCTTTGAGGGACAGATTGCAGACCTCATCCTGCTGCACAGAACGATCTGACTGGACTAGGTAGAGTCTGTTGCTTTAAGGGAAAGATTATTGTTCTAAAATCATCTCCAAGTTCAATAGGGAAAGGTTCCAGCTGTTGCTTTAAAGGAGACATTATTGTTCTAAATTCATCTCCAAGTTGTATAGGCAAAGTTTCTTCCAGCCGCATAGAGAGCCATATTATTGTTCTAAAATCATCTCCAAGTTGTATAGGCAAAGTTTCTTCCAGCCGCATAGAGAGCCATATTATTGTTCTAAAATCATCTCCAAGTTCTATAGGGAAAGTTTCTTCCAGCTGTTGCTTAGAGGGACAGATTATTGTTCTAAAATCATCTCCTAGTTCTATAGGGAGAGGTTCCTGCTGTTGCTTAAAGGGACAGATTATTGTTTCTTGCACAAAATTAAAAAGTGCATCTACATAGCTGGTTTAAAAAAAAAAAATTCCAAAAACTACATTTGCGGCCAGCGGTGCATTTCTTGCACAAAAAGAAAAAAAAAAGTGTTGGCTACCTCCTTCTCCACCGCCACTTTCACCGCCTCCTCAACCTCCAACTCCACATCCACCTGCATTTTTGATTTTTTTTATGTGATTTTAGCTTAAAAATTATTTTAAGTTATTTCCCTATCCTCATTTCTTTGCAGGGCACTTGTCCGACTCTTACCCTCATTTTCCTTCCTTTTGCAGACCTCTAAGACTTGCCAGGACTTTGTTACAGCCATTTTTGTGCCTAAAAGTTCGGGTCCTCATTGATTTCAATGGGGTTCGGGGTCCGGGACAAAGTTCGGGTCAAGTCCGGTCCCGAACCCGGACTTTGTCCGGAAGTTCGGCCGAACCAGCAGAACCCGAACTTCCAGAGGTTCGATCAACTCTAGTTATGACCAAGACCTTCTTCCTATTAGAGCGTTGAGAATGCATGTGACTTAACAAATAATAATAACCACCTTAAGCAGAAATGCTATCCCTGTTGGGCACACCCGGCTTTTCTCCACTTCCTGGAACAACTCACCAGGTTCTCCCAGACCCTCACTTATTACTTGTACTGTTTTTGAAATAGCTATGGATACATTTAATTGCTGTTTAAAGCGGTTGTCTACCTGGAAAAAAATTAATAAATGAATAAAAACCTGCAAGACAATAGCATAATGAAATACTCACCTTGAAACGAACATCCGACCGGGCTGCTCGGCCCCTTCTGAGGGAGCGGACATCTTCCCTCGGATCTTGCTTCCGGGTACGCGGCCCCGGCGCTGAGACTGGCCGGAGCCGCGAGACATCACTCCCGTGCATGTGCGCTGGACCCATCTTACCGGCAAGGTCCAGAACTATTGCCGGGCCTTTGCCGGGACATACACGGCGCATGCACTAGGACATACACGGCGCATGCGCCGCAACGCCGCAGCAGATTAGAGAGGGAATATCTTCTAAACAGTACAGGTTTAGAAGATATTCATTTACCTACAGGTATGCCTTATTATAGGCTTACCTGTAGGTAAAAGTAAACAAAATGGGTAGACAACCGCTTTAAGGCCAACATGATTCCTTAAGCTGTACCTTTTCTTCTCTTAAGAATGTTGTATACTTTACTGTTGAAAGCTTGTTCATTCTCATTGTATATTATACTTTTCTCAAAATAAAACATTTTGGGAAAAAAAAGACATAGTGTGACCTCTTGAAGATTACTCCTATTTAATTCAGTCCACTGCTTTATTTGAATTTGTCATGATGACTGATATAAGGAGTCTGGTGGCGTGGTGGGTTACAGCAATTCACGGATTTAAACCAGGGCCCCTGGATCCTGGGGCAGATGGATTTTTCTCACCATATGTATTCAAAAGGTTAATTTTTAATTTTGACTAGAACACACATTTCTCTCATTTTGCCTCCACTTTCAGTCCTGACAATTTGATAAATATGTGATACACAATCCAGGCTATGTTCATGCGGCATTATGATGTGCCCATGCATGATAACATTGTTGTGTGTCAGATTACATATTTTATACCTGCAAATAAAAACATACTCTTATTGTGTTTGCCATTCATCATATTGACAATGACAAGCGGCTTATTTGGAGCAATTTCATGCTTTTGTACCGAGGATAAAAATGCCTGTAGAAGGATATTTTGCCTACTATTAGTCAAAAGTGTATCTTGGGATGTGCCTTCATTTTTTTTCCTTCAATTTTACGGTTAAAACAAATGTATTTTATTTTTATATCATTTAAACCACAATATGAATTTGATCCAGTTACTGTTAGATACATGTTTCTGACATGGATTGTTGTTTTAAAAAAAGATGTATTTCTATTTATAGTCATAGAATTGTATTTTAAAATATTAGTGACAGCACATACAATTATTAACATCGGTCCTTACCGCAGAACTTGGAGTAGCTTACATTTTCATATTTCTATGACAGCCCTGTAAACACATACATGTTTTATGGCAGATGGGATAGAAGACAGCTACATTACTAGCATGTTTACAATTTTCGTGAGGATCCGAAAAACACACTAATAGTGGGAAATGAAAACTACAAAATTTATGCAGATTGTGCTTCTGGTTGGAATTACATTACATGCAAGCCCTTACTAAAGCACTGTATATCATAAATGAAAAATAAAAACACTACAGAACCCGCGCTACACAGAAAAAACTAGAAAAAGCAGCCAGCATAAATTCTTGGCAAGAACAAAAGACATTGAAATATAAAAATGCAGTGCTTAATACGTATAAAAGATAACATGTGGAATGCACTAAGGAAACAATATATTAAAAGTCAACAGGTGCATGTGCAAGAAATGTTCTAAGATCTGTGTTGAAGATCAATACAGCAAGCACACAGTCCACAGGCTATATACCTTACAAAATGTAAATGGGTCCTTGTGCACATGCTATGCATGTAACCTCTATGGTGTGTGGGTGTTTGTGTCTACAGTGAATGGGCTACCCCTGGACATGGCTGAAAATACCTGGCGGCTATATTAAACATTTGTTGGCTTATGATGGGGCCCTCCTTTACGTGGTGCACTGTCCCTTTAGGTGTTTTAGTAGATAATGTGTTAGTAGGCTAAGCTGCTAAGTAGCTCCGTCTGGGCTAACAAAATGTGGCAGGCATTAAGGACACGTAATTCAGCTTGCCCCTTCCTGGCAAGTGGCTAATCCGGTTCTAATGGTTTGTCTACTGTTCCCAACGATCAGGTCCTGGACCCTCAAAGAGGCCACAGTCTCTCAGGTTGGATCCTGAAGACACAGTGACTCTCTCCCTCCCAACTCAGTCTCTGAAGGCAGATCTAGCAGGCTCAGGTGCAGGTCCATCTCCTCTCCCTGGTGTGGGGGTGAGGGGGAACAAGTACAGCAACAGGTCCTCATAGCTCCTGCCAGGAGGAAGGGGAGAGAGCTCAGGAATGAAACAGAGCCCACTCCTGTCTGTAGCTTAGCTGTCCAGTCATAAATGAGTCTTTAAACACAGCAGTTCAGCTGGCAGGGAAGAGAGAAAGAAGCAGCACATAGTCACAGTCCTGCTCCAGATGCTACACACTGCACTAGTTGGGAGGGCAGGGAAGTGTGAGCCAACTCACACACCACACCGACTGTGTGCACAGTAATTGCATTCTTACCTTTTTTTCAGCCAGCTAACCATTTCCTGCCTACAACTGGCTGCATGATAGTAACAGTGGACCAGGCCAGCATAATGTATGCTGACACTGCTGCTTGTAGTTTCCACCAATGGTGCACATCATAGGGTGACAATCCAGGAACATAGATGACAGTTGTCACCAGTGGCAGCTGGTATATGAGGGGCCTCCCCGCCGGATAAAAAAGAAAAAAAAAGTCAGCCCCGCCCCCCTGCACGTGGCGCCGGTACATTGACTTTATTTTTTATTTTTTAAATATTTTTTCGGCTCCTTGGCTGTCACCTGACAGCCAAGTAGTAAGTCTATTGGTCAGCCTTTATAAGCTATGTGGGTGCGCTCAGTGTGATTGGATGCGGTGGCTGGGGGCGGGTCACTGTGGCAGCGGACGTGACTTCCGCTCCACAGAGACCCTGACTCCGCGGTGATCGCCCGACCATGAGGGACAGCCGCTTTCAGCATGCCGATCTCTGCAAAAATCCTGCCTACTGTATGCCTATTGGATGGGGTAAGTGTGGGACTTATCCCGACCTCGGGGGGGTTGTCTCTGCAATGTACCCCATCTGTGTCACTGGCTGCAAACTGCCCCACCTGTGTCACTGGCTGCAAACTGCCCCACCTGTGTCACTGGCTGCAAACTGCCCCACCTGTGTCACTGGCTGAAAACTGCCCCTAACCATGTCACTGGCTGCAAACCGCCCCACCTGTGTCACTGGCTGCATAACTGCCCTCACCTGTGTCACTGGCTGCATAACTGCCCCACCTGTGTCACTGGCTGCATAATGTCACTGGCTGCATAACTGCCCCCACCTGTGTCACTGGCTGCATAACTGCCCCCACCTGTGTCACTGGCTGCATCAATACGTCGGTC
>BLSH010473573.1:895891-906193 GCA_018402905.1 Glandirana rugosa | reverse complement strand
GATCCTCCACCAGCAACAATAAACTTCCCCAGCAACACTAGAGCCCCCACAACAACAGATCCCCCAGCAACCATTGATCCTCCAACAGTCAGCATCAATAGACCCTCCAGTACCCCTTGCCTTTGCATACATTCTGTGCTGGAGGTGCCATAACTAGGTTCCCACATGTTCCCGCTGAAAAAAAGCCCTGGCTATACTGAATAAACAACCTCGTACATATTCAGGCTTCAGCTCTGTGTACTGGAATGAAGCAAGCACCACACTAGAGAAAAGCATCACACAAAAGTTTCTGCCCACTGTATGTGATTGTATTAAACTTGACAAGCACTAATAATTATGATAAATAGATTGTCAGAGAAAATCAGCAAAAACGAGAGGAGATTAAGTAGAACGCAATACATTCTTTATTTGGGGTTCTGTGTTATAAATTAGCCTAAGGGAGCAGAAGAGGCAATAGTAATTGAGCATAGATGATGTGTTTAAGGACTACTTCTTTCTAGAAAAAGAGTATAAATAACATTTTTTCAAATTAGTGAATTCTACTAGCATAGCTGCTGGTATAAAAACCTTCAAAATTCTCATATTTGAATATGATTTTTAAGAACAGTGAGTGCAGAGGAAGTGTTCTACACTTAAAGTGTATCTAAACCCAAGGCCTTTATTTCCATCTACTGATCCAGCCAGTAAGTCTGTTATTTTTTCGCTTCCTTTAACAGACAAAGCTGTCCAGCACAAGTGGCAGTTGGAAGGTTAAGACAAACCACTTTACACTGACAGGGGAGCTTATAATGATCAGCTTTTATTCACTCATGTAACATTTTTATGCCAATGTGGTCAAATTTTCCTCCATTTCCAACCTTGTCTGGAGAAGGCCCTTATTGTTCCAGCATGACTGCACACCTGTGCAAACAAACAACTCCATAAAGACATGAGTTTGCTGTAGAAGAACCCAAGTGGTCTGCCTAGAGCCCTAACCTGATCCCACTGAACACCTTTGGGAATTAATACACCAACTGCACTTTGTCATCCAACATCAATACCTGACATCATAAGTGCTCTTTTTAGATAAATGGAATTTGGGACCTCCTCCCATACTGTGGCGCTAAGACCTAAGCGGTCATTTACTAGGCTTGAATACTGTCACATGATGGTGGAGGTGACACCATCAAACTTGTGTAAGCTTTGACACCATTTGGCAAGAAACTTAGACAGGGCCTTGGCTGCAGAGGGACCAAGAGGTGAGAAAGCTCTGCAAAAGGAAGTATAAGTGGGTCAAGGGGTGGACTTTGTGAAAAAGAACCTTAGCTACCTTAAAAAGGGTATATATGACAGGTACACTTGAGTACCTGTCATATATACCCTTTTTAAGGTAGCTCTTTTCATGAGCTGCCCCATTTATTGTGCAGTGCCCTGAAAAAATGTGGGCTAAATTTAGTTTTTTGGCATCACTGTACTCAGTGGAGAAATTATCTATTTTTTGGCCTGGTCAGGATTTCCAAGGGTTTCCCAATGGTTGATTGGCTCTGTCTGCTTCCGGAAGCTTCTGGAAGCTTCCAAAAATTGGAATAGAAGAGTCAATGACTAATTTATGAATATTTATCAAACCCAGGGAAGGGGGTGTCCAGAAAGTAGAAAGTTGCTGGGGAGGTGATAAATGTTCCTCCTGGAGAGGTGCCGGTTCAGAGTGTTTTGTCCTGGGACTGCTGTCCCTGGGATGCAGCCTGTGCACTGGAGTTACTGTTTGGGCCTCAGCAGGTGCTGGACTGAGGGCTTGGAGAATATATGCTAAAAGCATTTCTTTGCTGGAAGACATCATCTTGAAGTCTGGTCAGGACCTGTAAGGCATAAATGGGGTAGAAGAGGAAGTCCATCACAAAAGGCAGTAACAGAGGAATGTAGTTGCCACAGATAACCACAAACTGGTGGGAACACGTTAAGCAGCCAGCCAGCAGCAGTACCTGGTGTGGGTGACAGGTCCTCTGGTAGTGAGGAAGTTGGTGTTCTGCCTTCCTCCTGAAGCAGTCGGTTCCACTGAAAAGTAACTGGGACTGAACCCGTGGTACAGAGACCTCAGATACCTTGTCTCATAGTATGGGAGAGAGGAAGGTAATTTCTGTATGTGGATGAAGGCACTGTAATTTTTTAATAGAAAAAAACATCTAAGTAACTTTTTCCTAATCAATATACAGCTGTCACACGACCCAGATCTTTCCCAGCCTGCCTGCAGGATAACATATGAAGGAGGAGCTTTTAGTCCTTTGCTGTTGGTCACATGTTCAAAATAAGAAAACAGCCTTTGGAATATGGAGTAAATATAAATAAATATGATCAATAAACTGTTTTAAATTGTCATACAAATATGCATTTGAAATAAAATCTTTATTCTTTTTTGGCAATAACATGGTGTGGGCGGATTTCTGCCAGTCACAGGTGGTGTCACATCCCTCCAGCCTCTGTTTTAGAAGAAGAGGAAGGTGAAGCCTCCATAAATCTACATGAAATATCCTACCCCCATTGTATTTAGCTGGTTAGTGGGCATGGAGGAGGACTACACCCACATGTGTGACTCTATAGTCACATGGGCAGCTCAGATGATAGCGAGGAAATGCTCAGCAAAGAAACTGAGCATGTGCAGAGCGGCCATTACAGCTGTACAATCCCTAGCTGAATTGGGAATATGAACAGAAGGTGGAGATAGAGAACAGCAGGACCAACCAGCTTTTTTGCAGAATAGAGAAAGTGAATCTCATAATGACTGAGTGAGTATGAACATTCAATACAGCATGGGTCTTCAAACTTTCTGAACAAAGGGCCCATTTACTGTCCTTCAGATTTACGAAGGACTGGACTGTGGGCATTGGGAGTGCCAAATCATTGTCAGTGGGAGGAAAAGCAGCATATCGTTGATGTCATTGGGAGGAATTGTTTCCCATTGTTGGTGTCATTGGGAAGAATTGTGCCCCATCTTTGATGTCATTGAGAGGAATTATGCCCCTTTATTGGTGTCAGTGGGGGGGAGGGGGGATTATGCCCCATTGTTGGTATCAGTGGATGAAAATAGCGTCCTAAGGGCTGGATAGAAGAAAGCAAAGAGCCATCGTTTGGAAACCACTGCAATACAGCATTTATTGATAGTTTTTTATGATGTGGATTTAGTGACACATTACGTGCGTGCATGAGGTCCATGCTAGTGCCCTGTGGGACTCCATTCTGTCATTCGGAGTGAGGTGGTAGAAATATGCTGGACTGGTGGAGGGGGCATAGGCTCAACAGTGTCCCTCCTAAATACGGAATAAAAATATATAGTGACACAGGACAACATGTTTCACAGATAGACTCTGTAGGTCATACAGCTTCACATAGTGTACGGCTCATGTCTAAGCCACGGTTCCGCCATAATGTTGGCATGGCCCGCCCGGTCTCAGGCATTGAAAAGTATATGCACAAGAAAAGCAACCCCCGAGCGCACTGGTTAAGGTAACCCGGCCTACACATAGTCTAAGCCTGTGGTTTTGGTGTGCTTGGAACTGTGTCTGTGGCAGCTATCCTCTGTACAAGCAGGAGAGACATTGGCATATTCTCAGCGGCTCCTTTGGGGTGAGTGCTAAATTGGCCTTATGCCAGAGTCCTGTTATAGGCTGCCTACCAACTGTCTGACCATTATCAGAAAACTCTGGAGAATAGCTGGGTTCCTGCCTTCCAAATCAACCGTCTCTGCTTCCTTCATGCATGAGTTAAATTACCCTGGGGTTCATTTAATGTAATTCACAATTTAATAGTTATTTTCGTTACTGTAACAGTATAAAAGTCATTGTAATCTTCAGTCTTTGGCATAATTATGTGTTCTTATATCTTAATTTGCGTTGCTCAATTTGCAATGGCTGTCGAGATGTGAAACAGGATGTATTAATCTCTTTGTTAATTGGACATTCAGGCACGTTTATTGTATTATTACGGGGCAGAGTGGTAACAATCCATGACTCGCTGTGAAAACGCCAGCGGCTTTTTCCTTGTGCACCAACTTATTAACATTTAGTGATTATTTTTTTTTCTCCTTTATCACAACAGCACATTGTCTATGCCATGACAGCAAATCCACAGGGTGCTTATATATTCTTTATGTTTTCTTGACAGCTTTAAATGGCATCCAGCCTTTTTGTGTTCCTCATAAAAAATGTTTTTTTTCATCATCATATTACATTTTTCATAATATTTCCCTGCTATGTGTTGCATGCTGAACATGTTGCCCTTTTTTCTTTAAAGGATCTTCAGGGGATTTACAAAATAGCAAATTGCATATGCCGCTTTTTATTTCAATTTGAACTCTAGTGGAAAGGGGCAAACAGTTTTAAAAATGGTTCTATGAATGTTACATAAAATTTCTCCAGGAAAAAAAAGAGAACAGGGTTTAATTTACTCAGGGGACAACATCCAGGGATGTAGCGACTTGGTTTAGTAAAGGGACTTTAACCACATCCCTACTGGGTTCTTATACCCCCTTCCTGCCCAGGCCAGTTTTCAGCTTTCAGCGCTGTGGCACTTTGAATGACAAATGCGTGATCATGCAACACTGTAAACAAACAACATTTTTATCATATTTTTCACACTAATTGAGCTTTCTTTTGGTGGTATTTAATCACCACTGGGTTTTTTTATTTTTTCCTAAATAAACTAATAAAGACCGAAAATTTTGAAAAAAAAAAACCTTTTCATAGTTTGTTGTAAAAATTTGCAAACAGGTAATTTTTATCCTTTACTGATGTGCGCTGAAGAGGCTGTACTGATGGGCACTGATAGGCTGTCCTGATGGGCACTGATGAGGCAGCACTGATGGGCATTGAGGAGCACTGATAGGCTGCACTGATGGGCACAGATGAGGCAGCACTGGTGTGTGCTGATGAGGAGGCACTGATGAGACTGCACTGATAAGCGGCACTGATGGGCACTGATAGGTGTCACTGATGGACACTGATAGGTAGAACTGATGGGCACTGACAGGTGGCACTGATGGGCACTGGTAGGCGGCACTTATGGGCACTGATAGGCAGCACTGATAGATGACAGAGATGAGGATGCACTTAGGAGCACTGATTGACAACGCTGGTGGACACAGATTGGCAGCACTGGTGGGCACAGATTGGCAGCACTGGTGGGCACTGTTGGTACTGCACTCATAATAAGGACACCATGTCCCTACTGAGTACTTATGCCCCTTTTCTGCCCAGGCCAGTTTTCAGCTTTCAGCTCTGTCGCATTTTTAATGACAATTGCGTGATCATACAACACTGTAACCAAACAAATTTTTTATCATTTTTTTCACACAAATTGAGCTTTCTTTTGGTGGTATCACCACTGTTTTTTTTTTTTTTTTTTCCTAAATAAACTAATAAAGACCGAAAATGTTGAAAAAAAAAACGTTTCATAGTTTGTTGTAAAAATGTACAAACAGGTAATTTTTCTCCTTTACTGATGTGCGCTGATGAGGCTGTACTGATGGGGACTGATAGGCTGCCCTGATTGGCACTGATGAGGCAGCACTGATGGGAATTGATAAGCACTGATAGCCTGCACTGATGGACACTGATGAGGCGGCACTGGTGTGTGCTGATGAGGAGGCAGCAATGAGGCTGCATTGATAAGCGGCACTGATGGGCACTGCTAGGGGGCACTGATGTGCATTGCTAGGTGGCACTGACAGGTGGCACTGATGGGCACTGGTAGGTATCACTTATGGGCACTGGTAGGCAGCACTGATAGGTGACACACAGGGCACAGATGGGTATTGATTGATAGCACTGGTGGGCACTGATTGGCAGCACTGGTGGGCACAGATTGACAGCACTGGTGGGCACAGATTGGCAGCACTGGTGGGCACCATTGATACTGCACTCATAATAAGGACACTGATAATCAGTGCCCTGATTATCAGTGTACATGTCCCTTTTAGAGAAGCCAGGGATTGTCTCTCTTCTCCTCTTCTCTTGCTGTCAGCATGAGGAAAGGAGTGCCGAAAACCTGCTTCTGTTTAGATCCATGATCGGCTGTGATTGGACCGCTGATTGGCTCTTTACCTCAATCTGTGGTCAGCAGTGTTGTCCAGCGTCCCAGAACTAGCCGGCTGCACTGTAGCCATCATTCAGCAATAGCGCAGTCGGCAAGTGGTCAAAAGAAACTAAAAAAAGAAACCCTTTCTTCTCTTGCCTCCCTTTCCCACCACTAAAGCAAAGCAGTGTTTCTCAACCTTTTTACCTTAGAGGAACACTTGACAAAAAGTGTGAGATCTTGGGGAACCCCTTAAAATAAATTTCAGATCAACAGCTCACAGGACATTGGATATGATCAGCAAGCAGTATATAGAACAACAATTAACAAACAAATGCAGAGCAGCGCAGGGAAGCTGCTGTTGTAACATGCCTTTTCCCCTTGATCCGTACTAGTCCTCCTCTTGTCCATCCTATGTGATATCACATACAAGAGCCTGGAACAGACAGAAAAGGGGGACCTGTGGGGAACAGTGCAGTAAGTAACAGTATGCCTCCCTGCAACGCTCTACAAATCCATAACACAGGATTTCTCAAATAGGGTTCCACCGCAAATCAATATTGTGGCAGATGTATATGTGGCCAATATTGTTTTCAATACACATTGAAAGTTCACATTGATGCCTAATGACTCCTCTGTAATTGCGGCTCCTGTGAACTCAGCATCGAGAGGAGTGCAGAGAGTAGAGGTGACATCCTGTAATGGCAGGGGATGTCACCTCCTACTTTAGCCACGCTCTCTCTCTCTCTGCTCAATCCCCAGTGTGAGTCACCTGTGGGTTTTCACAAGATGTCCACTTTACAATTTCCAACAGCGAGGACACAATTTTGAATTACAGACACCTGTGAATGGGTACAATGATTTTTATAAATATGAGGAGATGTCAAGACCAGATGACCCCTTAATAACATTGTGATGGACGACACGCATCGGGCAGAGATTCTGGTGCTCATGTCATGATGCTGCACAATAGCGGGGGGACAGCTGCCTTGTGTAAGATCTTTGAATTTCTTGCCAGGCTTTAATGCTTAGCTAGATTACACCGGAAGGTACTACTGGGAACAAGTTGCCACACTGATCCCTGTTGGATTTCATATGTATTCTGCTGTTTATGCTGCTGTAATGGTAGCCATTGATTCTAGTGAATTTTTATTTCACACGATGTTGGTGATTGGTCACTTGGGCACCGGTTGATCTTGTAACGTTCATACTGTAACGTTCGGGTTCGTACCGAACTTCCGGGTGTCCGTGTCCCGAATCCGAATCAGGTTCTGGGTTCTGGTATTTTATCACGCATGTTGAATAGCTGCAGGGCAGCCAATCAACAATCGTTTCACTGGTTTTCCCTAGAAGCCATCACAGCCATGCCTACTAATGGCATGGCTGTAATTGGCCAGTGCATCATGTGACCCAGCCTCTATATGAGGCTGGAGTCACAGTGCTGCATGTCACATGCTCTCAGGTTAGTGTAGGGAGAGGATGCTGCCGGCGCTGTGAGGGACAGATTGTGAGGGACAGATTGCAGTGATAATAACTAGGTAGAGATTACTACTACTGCTTTTGAGGGACAGATTGTAGATCTATAACATCTCATCCTGCATTACAGAACGATCTCTCATCCTGCATTACAGAACGATCTGATACTGGACTAGGTAGAGATTACCACTGCTTTGAGGGACAGATTGCAGATCTAATAACATCTCCCATTTTTCTTCCTTTTGCAGCCCTCTAGCACTTTCCAGGACTTTTTTAAAGTCATTTTTGTGCCGAAAAGGTCGGGTCCCCATTGATTTCAATGGGGTTTGGGGTCCGGGATAAAGTTCGGATAACGTTCGGTACCGAACCCGAACGTTTCCGGAAAGTTCGGCCGAACCCGCCAAACCCGAACATCCAGGTGTTCGCTCAACTCTAGTGGTGAGCATTGAATCCGCTTAATGTCGGTAACTGGTCACTTGAACACTGTTTTGGACATACATCTGTGAACATTGATGCTATTGGAATGCCCTTTTCTCTGTCTTACTTCTCACATACCACACTGTGGGAATTTATTTTTGGCCACTATTGGACTTTCCATTACTTAATTGTTGTATTTTTGTATTAGTTATCATATGCTACTATATGCTACATATTGCACATCTATTTGTCTACATTTTTTGTCATTTTTTGAGACAGGGCCCTCTTTTGGTGGTATTTAACCACCACTGAGTTTTTTTATGTATGCCAAATAAACAAAAAGAATGGCATTTTTGAAAAAGGCTTGTTTTTCTTAATTTCTGTCAAAAAAATTGCAAATAAGTAATTTTTCTTCATAAGTTTAGGCCAGATTTTATACTGCTACAATTTATTGGTAAAAATAACCCGAATCAGTGTATATTATTTAGTCTGTGTGAGAGTTTACAAACTATGGTACATATATAAGAAAATTGATCAATCCTCATGTACTGTCTGTCTCATTTCTTGAGTCCCTAAAATGCCAGAAAAGTACAAATACTACTATTTTTGTCACTATTTTTTTTTTAACATTATCACCAGAGCAGTACAGCGTCATCATATGACTGGTGTGGCGGTGATCAGGGATACTGACTGGTGTAATAACAATTAAAAGAGCAAAAAAAAATCTTGCCCAAATTAACTATTTCCATTACTAATAGATGCTCCTGCTGTTGGGGCTGTATAAACTGCATGTACCATCAGCCACATACATTATACACCGCTATGTTCTGGCAATAGAATGGGGACTTCCTGTACCATTCTCTGAACAAAATTGAGTTAGGCTAAGCTTGGCCCAAATTAACTATTTAAAATGAAAGGTATCATGGAGTTAGGCATTAAAGCACCCCCCTCCCCCCACCAGGGTTGCCTACTTCCGGCAACTTTTTCTTCTGACAACACATGGGAAATTTACTGACTAAGCACAATTTACTGACATCCTGAAATATGGCAGAAACTCCCTTATACACTCAAACAATCAATATTTAACCACTTGCCGACCACCTGCTGCATTGTGACGGCAGCAAGATGGCTCGTTATCGCGAAACGCCTTCACAGGAAAGTGGCCGCGATAACGAGTATTGTGAGCATGCGCCGCCGGAGGTGCGCTCGCATGCTCACTGTGTTCGGGGGAGCCAGGGAGCAGGTAGGGCGGACTCGATAGCCACCGGCTACCCACAATGCCCCCCCGCCCGCAGTGAGAGAATGGAGGTCCGTGTATGTAAACACGGATCTCCGTTCTCATAGAGGGGGAAGGGCTGTGATCACAGGATCACAGGCTTCCAGTATATGGAAGCCATGATCAAACCCCTCCCCCTGCCAGCCCAGCCCACATACAGTTAGAACACGCCTAGGGAACACAGTTAACCCTTAGAGCGCCCCCTCTAGATTAACCCCTTCACTGCCAATGGCATTTACACAGTAATCAGTGCATTTTTATAGCACTGATCGCTGCATAAATGCCAATGGTCCCAAAAAAGTGTCAAAATGTTCCGACATGTCTGCCCCAATATCGCAGTACCGCTAAAAATCGCATATCACCGCCATTACTAGTAAAAAATTAAAAAAAATAAAATCCCCAGAAATAAATTCTCATCATTTGTAATTGCGGCAACTTTTGTGCAAACCAAGCAATAAACGCAGATTGCAATTTTTCTTACAAAAAAATATGAGGAAGAATATAAATCAGCCAAAACTGATGAAAAAAAATGTTTTTTTATATTTTTTTGGGATTTGTATTTTAGCAAAAAGTAAGAAAAATATTTTTTTTTGCAAAATGGTCGCTCTTTTTTTGTTTATAGCAGCGAACAGAAATGACGCAGAGGTGACCAAATACCACTAAAAGAAAGCTCTATTTGTGGGAAAAAAAGGATGCAAATGTCGTTTGGGTACAATGTCGCACGGCCGCGCAATTGTCAGTTAAAGCGACGCAGTGCCGAATCGCAAAAAGTGCTCTGGTCCTAAAGTGTGAAATCCTTCCGGGGCTGAAGTGGTTAAGCAGTATAAACAATATGTAAACATTAACAACTCTGCAACATGGGTTTGCTGTAAACGTAGGAAAAAAAGGGTGTTTATCTCGAAAGAAAATCACCATAAACCAGTGGAGACGCAGTAAAGACAAGCGACGATATTTGTTTTTTTCTCGCTGGTAAAACGTTTTTTTTTATAAAAAGAATGAAAAACGATTTTATGTTTAGGGTTTTTTTATATTTTTTTGTAAAAAAAAGTAGTCAAAACCGACTAAATATAAGAAGGAGTATAAAAAAACAT
>BLSH010473573.1:858920-874905 GCA_018402905.1 Glandirana rugosa | reverse complement strand
GCGGGTTCGGCCGAACTTCGGGAAAAAGTCCGGGTTCGGTACCGAACTTAACCCGAACTTTACCCTTGGACCCCGAACCCCGTTGAAGTCAATGGGGACCCGAACTTTTGGGCACAAAAATGGCTGTAAAAATGTCCTGGAAAGTGCTAGAGGGCTGCAAAAGGAAGTAAAATGATTTTAGAACAATAATCTGTCCTTTACAGCTCCAGCAGGAACCTTTCCCTTTAGAACTAGGAGATGATTATAGAACAATAATCTGTCCCTTACAGCAACAGCAGGAACCTGACCCTATAAAACTAGGAGATGATTTTAGAACAATAATCTGTCCCTCAAAGCAGTAGACTCTACCTAGTCCAGAATCAGATCGTTCTGTAATGCAGGATGAGATGTTATAATATCTGCTATCTGTCCCTCACAGCGCCGGCAGCTTCCTCTCCCTACACTAGTCAGAGTCTCAGAGAGCATGTGACTGCAGCACTAAGTGACTCCAGCTTATAAAGAGGCTGGGTCACATGATGCACTGGCCAATCACAGCCATGCCATTAGTAGGCATGGCTGTGATGGCTTCTAAGGGCAAACCAGTGAAATGCTTGTTGATTGGCTGCCCTGCAGCTATTCAACAGGCGGGATCAAATACCTGAACCCCGAACCCAAACTTTTTTTCAAATGTCCGGGTTCGGGTCACGGACACCCCAAAGTTCGGTACGGACCCGAACTTTACCGTTCGGGTTCGCTCAACTCTAATCATCTCTCTTAACTGGGACATTGAAGTCTTCAGGAGCTGAATCTCCAAATCACTGTGGACTGTACTGGCCCCCCTGACCCCAACAGCATATTCCAACCTTCAACCTTTCTTGTTTTCCTTCAGGGTCTACCCTTCTCTATTGCCCTTCATTAGTTTAGAGTAGGTGGCTTGAAGTAGCAACACAGTAGGATCCAGCGGCTGGGCTTCCCTTTGCATTTGTCGCATGAGGGTTTTACTTGTAGCTTTGGCTTCCACTCCACCCTTTATTATGACTTGATGCAGAATCTGATCTAGCGGCACAACATAGGCTGATAGCTTCTCACCCTCCATCTGGTAAGTGTGGTTAAAGAGATAAATCAACTCCGCGCCATCTTCAATTCTCCCATAGACCTCGTGGAGCGCTCCCAAACACTCGGTAGTAGTGCAGCTGGGTTTATCCTGTCTCAGGTTCCTCATCACATCCAGAGCTGGAGCCCGCAGACTTTTGACCACTCTTTGCCTATTCACTACATCAGTCACTTCCCACTCTTCAACCGCTTGGATAGCTTTGTCAATCCAGGTGTCAAAGTCATCCTCTCCTGAGGATGTGGGGACTTTCCCTGAGAAGAACTGTAGTTTGTAATAACCATAATTGGTCAGCATAGCTGACTTCTTGAAGAGCCCTTAGACCAGTTTCCCAAACTCGGCTACTAAGGGGGAAAAAGGGTCTTCAGCGGATGCAGTTGGCATGGAGGTGGTAGCCCTTGGACCTGGTTGGATATGTCCTGGGCTTCCTGGGCTGGAAATTTGTCTGTCTGGATGGATCAACAAGGCGTTGACATTCGCCGTTAGTTAAAGAATAACCTCCATCAAGTCAGAGGTATTATCAGGGCTGGCATCTGCCTTCACATCCAAAATGTTTACTTTTTGGCCCAGATCCAAGGCATCCAGGGCTTCACTGACCTGATCCTCAGTCCAGTCACCACCAGGAACTTCAATCACCACACACAACTTCAGTTGTAGCAAGTAGCGGTAATATCCCGGACGAGCCCCCACATGTAGCACTACCCCCACAGGAGCTGCTTAAGTTTGTTCAGACCATTACTCTGCCTCTCAACCCCAATAATAGTCTCCGCCCCTCTTGGCAAACCTGGCAATAGTGTAAGTGCAATGACCAATGAGAAACACACACATTATGATAAAACACAGAAATTATTTTTAGTGCAATATTTCTGCCAAAAGGGTAACACACAATACCTATCAAATGGGAAAAAAATAAATGAGAGATAGTGGGCTGCACATCCCGATAGAATTTAGCCAAGGAAAATCCCCCCTAGGGACTTTCTGGCAGCGTCCAAGAATGAAAAAATTATCTTAAATTAAAATCTTTTATTTATGTCAAAATTTCATAAATTACAATGTATTGGTTGAATAAAAATTATTGTATATACTCTGGTCGCATAACAAATTGTGTACTCAAGTTTCACAGAGCGATAAAAACACATAAAAAGAAGATACAGTAATTGATAAATTCATGATTGGAATATTATACAATGCAATATGTCAGCCAATAGAATGCCCCAATGCGTTTTGACCTTATGTTGTGTCATGGTCTTCTTCAGGGGGTATTTTGATTTATTCTAGAAAACATATATTGATTATTTACACAATACAGCATATCCGCATTGCCACATTACAATTTTACAATATCTATACATATATATCAAATATTCTGGTCTATATATTTACCGCTCAATAGTGCACTTGAAAAACCAAATGCTTTTGGCCAGAGAACTCTTCAGTGGTCAGGGAGTCCCCAACGGCCACCCCCGTCTTCCCCAAGGATAGAACTGGGATCCCAAGGGCTTGCAGGGAGTCACAGACTCGACATCCCCAGGAGAGGAGAGAAGCGGCACACCCGCAATGCATTCTAAATGTTAAAATTTTTTGATGATGAGTAGGATAGTATATACAAAATTGCGCCAATACAGATGAGATGACCGAAGGTGCCAGGGCTGCCTGCTTTTAAAAATAATTTATATGAGAGTGTCTGGCAGATGTATAAATATTAATTGTTTTCGATTCCTAATGGTTGGATTGATTGAATGGGGGGGGGGGGGGTTTATAAGGGAAGTACATAGATAATTATGAAGGAGTAAAAATGTTAAAATTGCATATGCTACACATTTATGATCTACTGTAATGTTCATGTTATTAATTTGGATGATGAAAAATGGAAAAAAAATAATAAGTGTGTATGAATGAAAAAAGTATGGTGTTTGTGAGGTGAATTGACCTTTTACTAATTTATTAATTGGATAATGATGCATATGTAATGAAGTAATGATAAGTGTAGTGATGCAAACAAAGAAGAGTGATGTGAGTATGGGTAGTGATGTGGATCTGTGAAACCAACTAATTGTGAGTGACAGGTAAACAGTGTGGGAACTGGGGTGTAACAAAAAAACACACTAGATGTATAGTGTGTGAACAAGATAAATTATATCAAGATTCAATGTATAACAGGCTTTTACCTGAAGGTAGAAAGTGTCCCCCGTGATGGACAAGATTATTGAAACACCCAGTGTGTTCAATAGGAGGATATACTGGTTCGTCTATAAATCAAGAAGTATAAAAGTGTGAGTAGTATGCTGGAAAGGATTACCTCTCCTAGCCAGATTTAAGTTGATCTAGTGTTTCTAGCATCTCGATCATTCATACTTACATCGTATCCAAGAGATATTCCACATGTGCCGCAATGGAGCTTGGAGGCTCACTAAGCACGTGTTTTTGAGAACCCATTATAAGGGGTCATTACAGGTGCTACCACTCTCCTCCCCATGGTGATGTAATGTTTGCCTGATTGCGGCCCCGCGTGACTCCCCCGACATCCTGGAAGGCCAGAGCCCCGAGGCAGCCCGTCACCTCCGCCGCAAACGTGCAACGTCATGACGTCACACGCACGCAGGGCTGAAGGCCGCACGCGCATGGTGCGCCAATGACATCCGGTGGTGATACAATAACTATATACTGGAATTGCAGGGCACCTGCTCCATTTGCATTAAATTGGAACTAAATCCTCCTATCCTTTTCATCCAAGGAGTCTGCCATCTTAGTCCCTGTTTGATCATCAACTGCCATAGTATTGCAGATGTAATCAGTTATGACTCCAGCCATTCAATGATTTGATAGTTTGGTTGCCAGCACAAGCAAATGTGACAATTAGCATTTCTGGCATGCCGGGAATGTAACTGTTTTTTTGAAACAGTTAAATTGATGGGTTTAGTTCCGCTTTAAGTGAACAGATAGAACAAAGCACTTTCAATGGCATATTTACCACTTTTTGATTCTAACAATCACAGTTGTGCCTGGCGAGGGGATCCCGCGTGGCTCAGAAATGTTCCACTTTCTTGCTTGTGATGTGATCATGCTTTAATAAAAAAAAAACAACTTTGGACTCAACTTGAAGATCCTTGGTGTGCTGGTAAATATCTTTATTGTAACACTGTGATTGGCTGTAACAGTGGTCACATGATCAGGAGCCTGTTGGCAGGGCTTTAATATTGATTGGACCCTGGACAAACATTTTCTTGGCCCTAGGGGACATGTATCAATGCAAAAAAAAGTTTTTAAATCCAACATTTTTTTCAAGAGCAGTGATTTTAATAATGCTTAAAGTGAAACAATAAAAATTAAATATTCCTTTAAATAAGGTGTCTGGGGGCGGGGGGTCCCTTTAGTCTGCCTGTAAAATGACTAATCTCTGTGATGTTTAGAACAGTGCCAGAGCAAAATGACATTTGTAAAGGAAAAAATGTCATTTAAAACCACCCGCGGCTCCCGGCAGCATAGAAAAAAATCACTGAACAAAACTTGGCATAGGGTCCCCCCCCCCCCCAGTCCATACCAGGCCCTTCGGGTCTGCTATGGATTTTAAGCGGAACCAAGCACCAAAATTTAAAAAAAAATGACGTGGGGTTCCCTCTAAAATCCAAACCATACACTTTTTATGGCAATAACTTGCATATAAGCCTTTATAATGAGCACTTTTGATTTTTCATGTTCGGGTCCTATAGACTTTAATGGTGTTCGAATGTTCGCACAATTATTTTGCCTGTTCGCATTTTCTGGTGCAAACCGAACCAGGAGGTGTTCGACCCATCGCTAATTGTTATATATGTCATATATTATATATATATATATATATATATATATATCAACTTTTAGCTTTCATGCATATTTGAATTCCTCCCAACAGTTTGTTCTTTTTTAAACATTTTGATTATTTTTACATCTAGAATAAAAATGTCCCTTTCTTTATTTCCTGTGTGCTCATTTCAGATTTATTTCTTCCACTCCGTACTACATAATTTATATCTGGTTTATCCCTATTGATCTGGAAGCCTTCTCATCCTATTCAGGATTTCATTAGATATGTATGGATCTCTGCATTCCGATCCTGATACTATTATTTATTTGTGAACAATAGCATTAATGTGCACATTTACCTCGCATTAGACGCGGCAGGAAGAGGATAAATGTTTTGTCTGGGTTGTCATGGTAACTGTTTCACTAATAGTGTGCGGCAAATTATCAGATATCGGATGACGTACATCTGTTCGATTGATTTTTCTCGCTTGAATGAGTAGTTAAACTGTACTATTCAATTTGTTGTTATCCTTGCTTGACAAAGGAGACAAGGAAAAAGGCTTACCTATGCTTTGAGCATATTAAGCACCAGTTCTGTAGCTCAAGGCTTGGCTGAAAGAAATTGTAATATTAAAGAGGTTATAAAGCCAAGATATTTTTTAACTTAAATTGCTATTAAAGTCTTGTTTTTTAACAAACATGTTATACTTACAGTGCATTGATTTTGCACAGAGCAGCCCAGATCCTCCTCTTCTTGGGTCCGTTTGCGGCGTTACTAGCCCCTCCCTCCTGCCGAGTGGCCCCACAGCAAGCAGCTTGCTATGGGGGCACCCAAGCCGAGCCGCTGCTCTGTGTGTCCATTCAAACACAGAGCCGCTGCTTGGCCCTGCCCCCTCTCTCTACTCATTGGCTCACTGGCTTTGATTGACAGCAGCCAGAGCCAAAATACAAGACTATTGGTGATTGCTTCTCCTCAATGTGACAAATCCCTGAGTCTATTGAACAACAAGGTATACTCCTAGGGTGGGACTTTAAAGGCAATAAAAACATAAAGTTCATAAAAAGTATATATTTATTGGTAAACATATTTTAAAATGGGATAACAAATTTAAGAGCATGAAAATAACCAAAAATACACCGGAGATGTAAGTATACAAGGAAAGTGATATGACAAGCAGATATCCTGAACCCAATGCGTTTTGAAGTCTGTGTATAGCTCCTTCATCAAGAATAAGAGAGGTATCATACATCTAAAATATAAGCACAAAAAATCAACATACAATCACTCATATTGACTACAAATTATATATAGAACAAAAACAGAGAGGGCAATCCTCCACTTACAATCACTCCAGTAGCGTACACATGTACAAATTATGATAGATTAAAAACAAAACGCGGTCTCAGAAAGTCCTCGTGCTATTAATTTAGATTGTTTTTGTATCTAAGAATTAGATGTAAAGATAGAGATACAGGGGGGCATCGGAATACGATATCCCTAGTGGTGTGGACTCAAGAACACTGAGGCCGAACGTACAAAGCCCTGAAAGTAAAAAAAAAAAAAAGCATGGAAAGGTAAGGAGCGGTGTAGTACATACAAAATATGGATCTGTGCATGTTACAAAAAATCTATTAGGGACTACCTGTACATAGGAACCATCCAACGAAGCTAGAAGGAGGTGGAAGACTTCAAAAAAGAAGTCCCTCCTCGTCTCTAAGCCACCCAGATGATCTCTGGGCGGTTTACCATGTCGGGTGCTCCTAGAATCCCCCACAGGGCATCACTATGTGCAATGCAAATGCTCATCGCGTTCTAGTAGGCAAAAATTAGTACTGACCTAGAACAAAAAATAAGTCAATAAATTGTATAGTTAATGTACTATATATTGGACAATTAGAGTGAGGATACCATAAGAGCCAGAGACCGTGTTTGTACATAAAGATATATACTTTCCAAGATCAACAAGCTCAAAAAATACAGAAGATAATGGGAATAAGGCTATGTTTGAAAAGACAGAGTATTTATAGAGAGTATGAGAACAATAATTTATAGGAATGATTTTGTAAAAATGATGCTGGTGACAAATTATTATAACAGCCTGAGCCGTGCTTTGTGTGTCTATGGAAGCACTCAGCCCGGCTTGGGAGCAAGCCTGCATATCTGCCCACATAGCAAGCAGTAGGCTATGGGGGCAGACATAAACAAGAGGAGCAGACAGTGCCAATGAGGGACCCCAGAGAAGGAGGTTTTTAACAATACCGTGTTTATTATCTTAATTTAAAAAAATACAACCTTTAAAAGCACTTTAAGGGTTCTACCAATAATTGTTTTCACAGACTGAATGCAGTTAATACAGCCGAACTTTTACAAACTTGATATGTATGTCTAGCCCAAACTTTTTTTTTAACAAACTGGAGAAGTATTAGAATCATTGCAGGGTCTTTACTATATGGACAGGACAAAGAAGTGCCAGTCCAAGCCTAGTGCAACCCGTGAATACCTGGCTGATTGGCCAAACACAGCAGTAGACTGTTCCCAATTTTAACAGCTCGGGATCACCTCCATGCCAAGTAAACCACCCAGTAACAAAAACGCTGTTTTTAATTTAAATGTTAGAGTAGTTTTTAATTTTTTTAAACTCTGTTTTTTAAGAGAAAGTAACAGCACGGGCAAAACACACATGTACAGGAAAGATACCATTACATAAATAAAAAATGATCTGTGTGGCAATGAAACAATAAAAGGGAAAACAGTAACACAACCAGTGTCTCCTTCACCAGTTTCTTTTGCATGTGGCGAGATAGCATTGTCACGGGAAGGCTGGCCTGAATTCTTCCAAAGGTCCTACTCTTTGTTAAAGACAGTTTCTCTCTCTTTCTCTCTCTCGCTCCTCATATAGGATACTACTAAACAGGAAAGTCTCTAGGGAGCAGGGAAGAGGTATTGCAATCAGGGATTACAATACGTTTTTCACCTGGAACCAAAAATTGCCGAGTACAGTCCATGACCATATCAAATGGACAAAGTCCAGGGGCATGGCTGAGCAGCGGATGTAGTTGTATGTGTTCATTGCACTCTCCGCCAAAGATCCTGCATATAATCCTGTGGGTGGCTTATTATTGTGCCCTTTTATCTTACAATGTACACCGGGGGGATACGTGATAGCTTGAGGCACCTCCATAGCGTCTCGGTTCATCACAAACCATGGCTAAACGGCTTAAAGACAATTGTCTCCTCTCTGATCCGACGGCACAAGATGGCGCCCTGCTCCAACGCTTCAGAAAGGACAAATACAAGGAGGATGCACAGAAGCTCTTCTTGCGGGCCTCGCCTAAAGACTCCCCTGTTTCTTCTACTCTTCCTGAGGACTTATTGGGCGCTCAGTCTGAAACGAATGACACGGTGCCGATGAAAGATCTGACCAGACAGCTGACTGACTGGGACAGAGTAAGTGTGGCAACCGTCATTTTTACTATGCCTGCCCTGCCGCATGGAGAAAACACAGAGCCTACCCTCCGTGATAACATGGCAGTGGTTACCAACTGTAACTCCTTGATTACAGCTCTTACAGAAGAGATAAAGAGGGTGAAGGCCGAGGTCTCTTTTATTCAGCATGATATGCAGAAACTGCATGAGAGGACATCTGCCCTGGAGGGACGTGTCAGCACAGTTGAAGATGAAATGGTCAAAGTCCGCTTGGGGTTGTTGAAAGCACAAGGAGTTTGTATGGGATAACCAACCTATTTTGTGTAGATGGGTCAATGTTAGATATCAATATATGATGAACATCCTCCTCCTCCGCTGCCCTGTGTGAGTTTCTAGTGATACTTGTAGTTAAGATGCTTCTGCATTTCCCTGCTGAAGTCACGTGATGGTGACACAATTCGTAGGGCGTGACGGAGGCAGTCAGGACTGGAAGTGACATAGACGGGTGTTCATCCTGATGTTTTTATCATTTATAAGCTTTTAATTTATATAACCTTATAAGTACATACATTTACTTTAATAAAACTGATTTTACTATTCATACTGCACTAAGCACTATTATCCCCCCATACTTGAAAATCTCACAAATTTCGGAGATCTTAAAGGGATCAGTACGACAGTTATGGGGAGTATTAGGAGGAGCGATTTGAGAGTACCTGGTGGAAAGGAGGCCCGGACAATTTAATACAACCATAAATAGATGGGTGAATGTTACACCACACATACCATTTATTGGAAGGTGAGAGTTTAGAGAGCACTGAGGTATCACAAGTGGATCTGTTTTTGAAACGCTGCGATTAATGCACAAGGTGTGGGATTTTCAGCTCACAAGAAGCACAAGTCAAATCTGATGGACTTGTTATATTCACTTTTATGTGTAAAATGTATTGCTAAACTGATCATTTTGATGTTTTATTACATAGTGGATATCACGTGTTATTATGATTTATGTTATTAGATAGGTGTACCATGTTGTAAGTTTTGGTGAAGTTTGCACACATTCCATGTTAGATATGTTTGGTGCATAATGTACAGTTGAATGAGCCTGTTATTGACAGCCAATATCATTCCAATCTTCAGATGTCTGGGATGGCATTATTGTTTGCCACCTATCCCCCACTGCCAGAGGAGACTTCACTAGCTTGATATGAAATAGCTGAGAGTACAACGTGGATATCAACCCATCTGGGCCCCTGAGATTTAATAATGCCAGTTAAAGGGTATTGGGATATTTGAATGTTTGAGTACTGAAATATGGTATTCAAGACATGACTCAGTTGTAAATAGCAATATAAAAAATTTTGAGGAGCGTAGTGCCCACTGAATTTGAGCATAGTGACCTGCATATATCTTATAGTGCCGCTCTAAACAGAAATAATATGTCTTGTCCCACTGGTGCTCAGGAATAAGGGTGCCGGGGTGAAATATCACTATCCAGTAGGGATGGGCCGAACACTCCCCGATTCAGTTCGCACCAGAACATGCGAACAGGCAAAAAATTTGTGCAAACATTCGAACACCGTTAAAGTCTATGGGACCCAAACATGAAAACTCAAAAGTGCTAATTTTAAAGGTTTATATGCAAGTTATTGGTCTAAAAAGTGTATGGGGACCCGGGCCCTACCCTTGGGGACATGTATCATTGCAAAAAAAGGTTTTTAAATCAATCGTTTTTTCAGGAGCAGTGATTTTAATAATGCTTAAAGTGAAACAATAAAAATGAAATATTCCTTGAAATATCGTGCCTGGGGGGTCATCTTAGTCTGACTGTAAAAGGGCGCACCTCTGTGAAGTTTAGAACATAGCCACAGCAAATTGACATTTGTGAAGGAAAAATTGTCATTTATTATCGCGGCTGTAATGTATTACCGGCTCCCGGCAATATACATAAAAATAAGTGAAAAAATTGTGTGGAACCCCCCCCCCCCAGTCCAAACCAGGCCCTTTGGGTTTGGTTCGGATTTTAAGAGGAACCCCACACCAAAATTTTTAAAAAAATTGACGTGGGGTCCCCCCTAGAAAGCAAACCAGCCCCTTATCCGAGCATCCAACCTGACCTGCCAGGATGGGGGGGGCGAGCGAGTGCTTCCCCCCCTCCTGAACCATACCAGGCTACATGCCCTCAACATGGGGAGTATGGGTGCTTTGGGGCAGGGGCCCTGCGCTCCCCACCCTAAAGCACCTTGTCCCCATGTTGATGGGGACAAGAGCCTATTCCCCACAACCCTGTGCTGTGGTTGTGGGGGTCTGTGGGTGGGGGGCTTAACGGAATCTGGAAGCCCACTTTAATAAGAGGGCCCCCAGATCCCGACCCCCCCATGTGAATTCGCTTTGGGTACATCGTACCCCTACTACTTTAACAAAAGTGGCAAAAAACAAAAAAGGAAAAAAAGCACAGGAGACAATTAGGGATAAGTCCTTTATTAAAAAGGAAAAATAAGTGTCCCCATCGTAATCCATCGTCAATCATGGCGAAAGACGGACCCGAAAAAAACCCAAAAAAACAAACAGCTCCTCCTCCATGGGAGGGCTCCCGCCAACAGAACTCTCTTTGTTTTGACGTTTTATTTATGGTGAAGAGCGGGGCCACCCAGTGACGTAATTGAGCAACTCGCCCCTCTGACGTCACATGACTTTAGAAGGGACGGGGTCACCCATACGTCACCCGGTGACCCTGCCCTGCACTATAAATAAAACGTCAAAACAAAGCCAGCACAGACGGCGGCAGCCCTCACATGAAGGAGGAGCTGTGCATGCCGTCTGCGCACAATGCATTATGGGGCGCTCCGGCAAAGTCGCTGCGAATGCCCCATAATGTTCTACATTACTTAAGTTTGACTCGAACTACGGGCCCATCCCTACTATCCAGTAGTGTAAATAGCAGGAATGAGAACCCCCGCTAACCCAGCCCGATCCGTGTCAATGTATTCATATAGTTGCTTCAGTCAGTGTCGCTCTACTGACCACACGCTCTTAGAGGGTATGTTCAGTGGATCGGCGCTGGCTGAGGCCCATATACACATTGACATGGATCGAACTGGGTAAGCGGTGGCTCTCATTTCTGAAATTGGCCATATTTATTTATGAAGGTGTTAGAAAAGTTTTAAGTGCATCTCCACCCAAAACATTTTTGGGGGACATTTTATCTCACTTCCTGTCCTGCTGAGAATGTTTTACCTTGTACAGGAGTGTATCTGGCATGAGGCAAACAAGTCATTTGTCTTGGGTGGCATTTTTCAGACCACCTTATGTGAAAATGACGGCTACAGCACAGTTATCCAGTTCTGGGAGGGCGATTGTTCAGTGCCGCCTATCAGTGCCCACCAGTGTTGCCTTTCAATGCTGCCTATCTTTGCCCATCAGTGCCACCTATTAGTGCCCATCAGTGCCCCCTATCAGTGCCGTATATCAGTGCAGCTTCATCAGTGCCTCCTCATCAGTGCCAACCAGTGCCCCCTCATGCTATGTACTGTTGACCCCATCCTATGTCCCGCTGACCACATCCTCCACTGCATTGACCACATATATAGCACGTGGACGAATCGTGTCTCAGGGTCTGATGAGGAAGCCACAGCAGTTCACTGTGAACAGCTGCAGCTTCCTCAAGTAAGAAGTATACCGTGGCAATTTTGTTCTTACCTAGGGCAGCACAAAACCAAAATATACCACTGACCTGGTAGGTAGTATAGGAAACCTTAACACAGAAACAAAGAAGAAAAAAAAATAAAAAAAATGTTTTTTCTTTAGTAGCAAAGGATAAGTCAGATTTTCATTCACTTTCTTTATTGTGAAGCTGGAGAGTATTAAAAAGGATGTTCTAAAAAAAAAAGTGTCCTAAAGGTTTTTTTTGGTTGACACGCACGCTAAATAGATGTTCTTTGCTGGTTAACTGGATTGAGTGCTGGGGGGGACTTTTGTATTAGTCATTACTATAACATCCTGTTTTGGTGGCCACACAAGAGGTAAGGGGACGCTAAATTAAGTCATTGAGATAAAACCTTTTTTTATCTTTTTTTTTGGCATGCAGAGCCATTTCCAAACTCAAATGTCCCAAACTGAAGTCTTGTGCTTCTGGTTTGTGAGATTTTATTAAATCTGTCTGCTAGTATCCATTTGGTGACAACTAAGAAAAAGTCTTTGTTCCTTTCTCACACTGTTTAAACAGGAAGCCCAAAATGTCCTCTGTGAGATTTGCTCAGAAAAAGACAGCTAGGTACGAAGTCACATATATTTGCTTTTATCACAAAAATAAACAAAATTCCGTCTTTGCTCTTCTCTCCAAAGGCATATCTCAGAGTGTTCCCTGCGCTTTAGAAAAAGAAACACTTTGCATATTAATTTGATCCTGTATATCTGACTGTCACATCCACCTTCATTTAGCACAAAAAAAATGTACAATCTCAATGAGAACAAATTACAGGAGTCAGTTATTGCCGCATAAGCTGAAATGAGGTTCTCAAATCTCCCGTGAATAAATTATAGAGATCATGTAAATTCATGGAGAAATACTTAGGGCTCCCATTATTATTATTAACAAGGATCATATTGGAATATTAGTATGTAAAACACTTGCTCCTTAGACAATTCTAAAGAAGCAGGAGCATTTGCCTAAATATACATAGCGTATCGGTCCTCTGGGAGACTGTAGACTATTTCTCCAGCAATAACTCAAATACCATAAATAATCACCTAGAACAAGGGTATTGCTGGGGTCCTAGGAACCTGGAAAATCTCCAGATTTAAAAAAAAATGCATCACATTTTGACGTCTACCTATAATTGTTTGAGCTTTTTTTTCAGTTGAATCCCTTTAGAAAAATATGCCAATCATTGGTGAAAGCGGTGTGAATCTTATTTGAAAATATTTATAAAACAGACCAAATTTATGTGCAACGATATAAGTAGGCGTATCTTTTCTTTTGTCTCTTTTTCTTACATTCAATCTTCAGATTCCATTTCTTTTTTTTTTTTTTTTTTTTTTTTAATTGCAAAAATTTTTATTGTTTTAACAAGCAAGGTATACAGGTCATACCAGTCAGTAGGATATACATTTCACAAGCATATAAGTAGAACGTACGTGTCAATCTCTACATATAAATCAGCAGTTATAATTGAGTCCATTGAATAGGAACAGATGAGTTGTCATGACCCATCATGGGAGTGAGAGTAAAGCAACCCACTGTTGTGTTTAGCATGCAACTCTACATCTTAGAGCAGAGGGGGGGGTGGGGGCTAAGACCCTGACACCGGGTGACACCCCATGTGGGAGCAATCTGTGTCACAAGGTGGGGGGCCGCCCCATCCCACCGGCATGTCGGTAGAAAGATGTGGGTCTAAGCAGCGGACTTTAATATGGTTGCACAGTTTGTGGTGCTGAGCAGGTTTTTAGTATGCAGGTTGGCCTTGTAGTCTGGGGAAGGGCAATGGCGGTAAGTTTTTGGTAGTGCTAGTAATGACACCGTTAAGAATGCAAAGCTTGGGTGAATTGGGTGGAGTAGCGATAAATGATCCAAGGAGACCATTGTGTGTGGTATCTTTCCACTGTGTCGTTTGCTATGGCTACTAGTTCTTCCATTTGGTAAATCGTATCTATTTCTCGTAACCACTCTGCGACTGTCGGGGTTTGTCTCTTTTTCATCTCCGCACTCTCATGTCTATTCTTTTTTCCTTATTTTCTCATTTGCTTGCCTTCCCCTCTCTTCTTCTCTTCCCCTTGTTTTTCCCACCTTAAAGCACAAATACTGACAGTCATTGGGTTATTTAACACCATATGTGACCATAGAGGTAGTGCAGGAAGGTGGGATTACTCTTTCCACTCTAAGTAACAAAAAAATAAAAAAAAATGTTTTACATGAAATCCATTAATACAGTGCCAATAGGTAATATACTACCCAAGCGTACCTTTGTCCTAAAGTCATTATATAGAAAAGTAGAGTTTGGAGGCTGCATGGACATTGATGGTACTAGTGGATATTTGTGGATAAATTTACAACAGAACTCACAAAGAGACCTGTGTTAAAGCTTGGTAAAAACTAGTGTCTCCTATCCTTTCTTGCCAAGTACTATCCCCATTATCGACTACAATGTGAACCCCATGCAGGGCAAAGCAACAGGTTCACTTCAGCTTGGCCTTCCCCAACTACACGTGCTCACCTTCTTTTAGCTACTCTGCTTCTTCAATCACCTAGATCAGGGGTCTCCAAACTTTTCGTAAATAAAGGGCCAGTTTACTGTCCTTTAGACTTCAGGGGACCAGATTGTGGCCACTAATGGTAGAAAAAATGTCCCGGATTCAGTAGAAATATACAATGCCTCAGACTGGATGAACAATGGAAGTAAATAAATTACACAGCACCTTTGGTAAGTAGGAGGATAAAAAGTGCTCCATAACTGGTACTAGTGGGAAGAAAAGAGCACCAAAATTGATATCAGTAGGAAGATTAGTGACTCATAATTGTTACTAGTTGGAGGAACAGTGCTCCATTGTTGGTATCAGGGGAAAGAGAAGTGCCCCATTGTTGGTATCAGTGTAAAGAATAATATGTAATTAATATATAGTTATATCAAAAGCTGATTCTTAAGGTCTATCACAACAGGTTTGTCCATATCTTCTCAACATGTTTCGCGGCAGTAACCGCTTCCTCAGGCGTGTTTTAGAGAGCAAAATCATCTATAAGAAAACAGTGAAAATCAAAATACAGGAAAAATACAAGATACAATATAGGAAATTAATATGTCCAGGCATAGAGATCCAGGTATACAATTGTGTAGCAGCTTACCCATCATCCATGAAGATGGACAGCATGTAGAACACCAGAAGGCAAAGTCCCACCCGGCGGGTATGGGAGCACCATAACAAGGGGTATGTGAATCCTACCTGTCAGATATACAATATTTAATATCAGATCCCAAACAAGTAGTGAGCAGACCCAAAAGCCTTGGGCTTATATTTAAGTACACACAGTATCAGAGTTCCAAGGATTTTAACTATTGCTCTGCCTGAAAAGGACCTCAACAGTAAATCATAATTTGATTATAATTTGGGTTTGTGATTGAAAGGGGGGCTGTGATGTGAGGAAGAGGGGAGCTGTGAATGGGGGGGTGTGATGGCAAGGTTTGGAGAGCTGTAATGTGGGGGGGTAGCCATGATGTGAGGAGGGTTGGATCAGCAGATCGCGGGTGCATTGTCTGGATCCTGCAGACTGTCAGTACAATATTTGGCTATACCTTCAATGCAGGCAGGCAGTTACTGAATGGCAGGAAGATCGATGGACTATGAGGACATTCACCAGCACCCTCACAGTTCATTGTGAACTACAAGCTGTCGGCTGCAATGACTGATAGTACTAGTAGTTCATTAATTCACAGGAAACTGTGAATCTATCACGAGGCTGTGTGGGCAGAGCCCTGCACAGCCACAATGTTTTCAAATTGTGACAATTGGTGCGGGAAGAAGATTCCCTTCCCGCTGTCACAGAGCAGGGAGTGCTGATAGTGGGAGGTGGGTGGATAGAGCAGGTAACATGTTACACTGTAAATATGGGTGTAGAATTGACACTCCCACGACCACTTACAGGAGTATCAGGTAGCTAGAAGGACGGTAAGTCATTGACGGACGGACGTAAC
>BLSH010473573.1:836734-858910 GCA_018402905.1 Glandirana rugosa | reverse complement strand
ACTTTACACAATTTCTTTCTGTATAAGTCACTGTAGAAGACAAAATTACCTTTATACAAATAAGATGAGGTTACCCTATACTACTTTAACATCTTTTCGTTTTTTTATCCTCCTATTGATCTGTCTAGGTAGTTAGACCTGAGTTTCTGCTGACTATGGTGGTTTTACTGTTTTCCTGTTAAGTTATTGTTCCTCTTTATATATTGAAACCCGGGTATTGGAAATCGAATTAGGAGACATATCTAGACTTAAGGTTCCGTGCAAATTACGAGGAGCCCAAAAAGAACGGACCGAAATAAATAAAAAAATAAAAATTTCTTTTGACTATTCGTCTACCTAATTGCTTTCATGTCCACATCAAAATCATTTCTCTCTTCAATTCTGCCGTGGGCTAATGGAATGGTGTTGTCTGTCTTTTTCTAGATTTGTTAACTGCTAGCAGGAAAATCTTTCAAGCCTTTTCCATGCTGGTCCTATTAAACTTAGAAACTGAGTTTTTCCATCTGCTTATCAGTTTTCTTTAAAAATAAAAAAATAAATAAAGCCAGGCAAGAAAAACCCGAGGAGCATTAAACGTGCCTTGGAATTCAGATCTATACAGAGGATTAAGCTAAAGGTTATGGGCCCAAAGTTATATATTTCTCCTTGTTATTGAATTGTCCTTTTGTCATTTTGGTGGTATCAGTCGTCTTTGAGTCCAGATTGATGGATCTGTCTAGTTATCCTCCTATTTTTTTGCTTTTCTACAATTTCATCATATCCCATTGGAGTAGAATAAACATATTTCCATTAAAACAGAAGATGTCACTGAATATGTCTTTCTTTAACACATTTCATGCAGGTTGTGACATTTTCTAATATCCTGTGTACTTGACCAAAAGAGGTATTCTTTTTCATTTATTTATTTATTTATAGACTTGCAGAGACTGACCCTCAGCTGATTTTTGAATGTGTAAGGAGAAACACATGGTACAACAGTACATCTCACTTAAAGGACAATTTTAAACATTTAATGGCTAAGAGCACCAGATTCAACCAACATGTTTCAGGGAAAAAAAATGCTTCCCCCTTTTTCAGGCTTGAGCAGTCAGTGTTAAAAAATTCTACAACAGAACTCGCAAAGGGACCTGTGTTTAGGCTTGATAAATACTAGTGTCTCCTGACGACACTATGCGCAGCTGACCTCAACTGAGAATCTACTCAAGGGTAGGGTATTCCTTCCAATGCGCCTCTGCCTTTTATCAGTCCTCCTTCATTGGTGTCTTATCCATTCTTTCCAATTACTATCCCCATTATGAACTACAATGTGAACCTCATGCATGGCAAAGCAACAGGTCACTTTAGCTTGTCCCTCCCCAATAGCTTCTTTTACCTACCCTGCTGCTAGAACAAGGGTCTTGTCTCCAAACTTTCCGAACAAAGGGCCAGCTTACTTTCCTTCAGACTTAGGGGGCCAGATTGTGACCACTTATGGTAGAAAACATTTCCTGGATTCAGCAACCAGAATAAGGAAACAAAATAAAAAATCATCACATTTTGCCTCCTCTCTGCTAGCCCTAAACATTACATTATGATAAATACAGTAAAACAAAACAAAAAAAAAATTCCCAACTCAACTCACCAAAAAGTCTGCTACCAAGCAAATTCTTCTAACACTGCGTTAAAAACAGGGGTTTATTTAGCACACATTTGCAAATACATGCATAAGCTGCAGAGTCGCTCCAAGGCATTCCAATATTTCTACAGCCCTACCTCTTGTAAATTTATGAGAGCTTCCATAGTAGTTAGGACTGCAGAAATATTATGAAAATGTGTAAGTACTTCCACAATCAGGGGTGTAAATTGCCATCATCCCTTCGTTATTCAGAACCAAGAGAAAACGTACCCCTATATGTTGGGATTTTTAAGGCAATTTCCACAAATCAGTTTGTAAAAAAGATATATCGTTTATTTTGACAAAGGTTAAAAGATAGTAGTGCCCATAATTGGACCACTTACAACAAATAAAATCAATTATTCAATTGTGCACATTGGTACAAAGGATAAAAACAGAAGGAGACACAGAGTCCTAAATAGATGGTGGTATCACCCAACCCAGGAGAAGTCCCATGGTCAACCATTGACCTATCCTAGGGGGGTTCAGCCAACGCGTTTCAGAATTGTTATCTGTAATTCTTTCTTCTTCTTCGCCGTCTGTAAGGTAAAAAGATGTGCCCACTAATATCTCGTGTAGAGCTTCATTACATGTAATCAACACATGAACATTACTTACAAAATAGCACAGTATATAACCCTCTGTGTAGTTCGGGTAGTCCTAGGTATACCATTCCATCTCTGCTTATTGTATACCTCCAAAAACATCGGGATAATAGGACATAAAATTGTCCAATGACCAGTGCAAAAACCTTGTATTAAAATGAAAGGTTTCTAGAAAAAATATTACAAAGAGATTCAGACACAAGGAGCTGGGTGATTACTCAGCTCATTCTGAATAGGAAAACGTCTTATAAAGAGCTTACCTTCCAAGTGAAAATGGTTACAGGGAACCCGTGGATGGGGACAAGGAGCAGATTGCCAGAACGAGGGCTGCCATGCCCCAACTACAACGGCCGGGCTAAGCTGACCCCTGGATCCACCGCTCGTCCCTGGCACAACCTCGGGCCCTGGCTTGACATGCAGTCAGAATGACCGAAGGGAAGGAAAATGGCGCTGGTCACTATCCCCGGCGTCCTATATACCACGCATGCACCTCCTCCGAACGGGAGTGCGTCACTGCACGATGCGTTACATCCGGCCGTTCGGAATGAAAGTCCCAAAGAGCCGGAAGATGCTCTGGCTGAGGAGTATAACTGACAGCAGATTAAATGGGCAGAGCCATCTAGTGGAGGGAAAGTGATATGCCCAACCACATAGTGCTGACCAATGCGGCCCCTGGGCGGAATTCTTCCCAAACCACAGGGGCCTTTTTGTGCTGGACGTAATGGGAGAAAAAGCAGAGAGAAGAACTACACTCAGGAAATCCGCATACCAAGAAGAGCACTGTGCACATTAAAGTTGTGATACGACAACCAACAACTTTTTGCATGAAAAAGGCACAACAGAACAAAACAATTGAATATCAAAAATACTTGAAATCTCAAAATACTTGGAATACTTGAAATGCCAGAACTGAAATTTCGGACTCCAAATTCCAAATCTCAAAAAACACATCAAAATCAATCATAATAAAGAAAGAAAAGGAAGAAAAAAAAGGGAAGAAGAAAAGAAATAGAAAACCTCCAGGTTTTTTCTGCATGTATTTGCAAATGTGTGCTAACTTAATCCTTGTTTTTAAAGCAAACTGCTAGACAGGATAATGCGGTTGGTAGCAGACTGCTTGGTGAGTTGAGCCGGGAATTTTCTTTGTTTTTGTTTTTTTTTTTTTGCATGTGTTGCCCTTCCATGTGCTCCTTGCTGTGAAGACCAGTTATAGATGGGGCGAGGCCATTTGTTTGTTAATGATGTAATATTTGTGAGGGGACACACTGGACACCTTTTCCGCCATAGTAATTTATGCTGGATGTCCAGTGTGCCCCTTTGCCTTTAAGGAGGGGTGGGCTCCCTCAAGGCTCACCTGCCTTCTATCCATCCATTAGAATGCATGTGCGTCTACTATGGATGCTCTCATATATTTACAAGAGTTAGGACTGCAGAAATATTTGGGTGCCTTGGAGCGACTCTGCAGCTTACGCATGTATTTGCAAATGTTTGCTAACTAAACCCCTGTTTTTAACACAAACTGTTAGACAGGATAATTTGGTTGGGAGCAGACTGGTTGGTGAGTTGAGCTGGGAGTGTTCTTTGGTTTTGTTTTGCATGTATTGTCCTTCCATGTGCTCCATGCTGTGAAGGCCAGTTATAAGTGAGGTCAGGGGCCATTTGTTTTGGTATGATAAATACAGCCCTGCATATAAGTGCATAGGTATATACAGTTGTGCTCATAAGTTTACATATCCTGGCAGAATTTATGATTTCTTGGCCATTTTGCAGAGAATATGATAACACAATAACATTTCTTTCACTCATGGTTAGTGTTTGGCTGAAGCCATTTATTATTATTCAACCGTGTTTACACTTTTTAAATCATAATGGCAACAGAAACTACCCAAATGACCCTGATCAAAAGTTTACATACCCTGGCGATTTTGGCCTGATGACATGCATGCAAGTTGACACAAAGGGGTTTGAATGGCTAACCATCCTCACCTGTGATCTGTTTGCTTGCAATTAGTGTGTGTGTAAAAGATCAATGAGTTTCTGGACTTTCAGAGCCGCACTGTAGCCGTCTTTTGGCTATAGCGCAGATGATAAGCACATGAGACCCGCCGATCACCATTAGCAGCTGCAGAACGGGGAACCGCCGATGTAAACACGGCGGTTCTCCGTTCTGTGAATGGGACATGACAGATCTACTGATTCCTGTTACTGGGATCAGTTAGATCTGTTATGTCCCTACCAATCCAGCCCCCACACAGTTAGAACATACCAAGAGAACACAGTTAACCCCTTCACTGCCCCTTCAGGTTAACCCCTTCACTGCCAATGACATTTATACAGTAATCAGTGGACATTTACATTTCCGATCGCTGTATAAATGTCATTGGTCCCAAAAATGTGTCAAAAATGTCTGTCATGTCCGCTGCAATATCGCAGTCCCAATAAAAATCGCAGATCCCTGCCATTTTTTACCAAAAATATGTAGAAGAATATATATCGGCCAAAACTGATGAATATTTTTTTTATATTTTTTTGGATATTTATTTTAGCAAAAAAGTTAAAAATATTGTTCTTTTTTCAAAATCGTCGCTCTTTGTTTGTTTATAGCATAAAAAATAAAAACCGCAGAGGTGATCAAATACCCCCAAAAGAAAGCTCCATTTGTGGGACAAAAATAATAAAAACTTTGTTTTTGGTACAACGTCGCACGACCGCGCAATTGTCATTCAAAATGTGACAGCGCTGAAAGCCTAAAATTGGTCTGGGCAGGAGGGGGGTTTAGGTGCCCAGTAAGGAAGTGGTTAAAGTATCTACTTTTTGTTTAAAAATGAACAAACATACTTACCTGCTCTGTGTGGTGCTTTTGCATAGAGCAGCCCAGATCCTCCCCTTCTTGGGTCCTTCGCTGGCGCTCCTGGCTCCCCCCCTCCTGTCAAGTGCCCCCACAGCAAGCAGCTTGCTATGGGGGCACCTGAGCCAAGCCTCTGCTCTGTGTGTCCATTCAGACGCGGAGCCACAGCTCAGCCCTGCCCCTCTCTCCCCTCATTGGCTCACTAACCTTTATTGGCATTAGCGGGAGCCAGTGGTGCCCACTGCTGTGTCTCAGCCAATCAGGAGGGAGAGTCCCAGACAGCCGTATTAGGGAGGCTGTTGCGCACATGCATCTTAATGCATTCTATGTATTAAGATAAGAAAAACCTTCTGCCTTTAAAACCACTTTAATGATATAGTAATGAATACATAGCTACAATAATGTCTGTTTTTTATAACTGTTTGGAGTTCAAGCTTTAAATCTTCAATAACGAGTGTTCTGGCATATGTCTTTTTTTTTCTCCAGAGTTCCTAACACAATATTCGTCTCCCTGCTGGCTTGCAAGTAGAAAGCTTCTTCATGAAGACCGCTGGAGAAAAGCTGCGCATGCCAGGACAGGCATTTTTCCGCAACTAGTGCATTATTTTTATAATCTTTAGAATCACACCATATCCTTTTTACAGAAGTCCTCTTCCATTATAACCCTACAGGTAATTATGTTCTATTGTGGAGGATTCTGTGAGCACACTGAGCTCAACATTAACTAAATGAATCATTTTATGTGTTATCTGCAACCACATTTACTTCATATAAACAGATGTTGCTTTCAATACACACCTGAATATTATATCCACACCAGGGTTTACTGCGGGGAAGCCTTGAAAAGACTATAAAAAAATCAAGAGTTTTAGATTTCTAGATCCGGCCAAACAATGCATGTGATTTCTTATGTAGATGTCTATTCAGATAAACATTTCCAAAGAGGAGCCTTTTGTTGTCAAGTATTGTATGGTAAGCGTGAATGGCGTTCTCTGAAAGCCAGAGTGTAGTACAGCATAATCTTTAGCAAATGGCTTTAGACATACAGTATTGGGCCTCATGCACACGGGACATTTTTTGACTGTTTTACAGCAGCTGTTTTCAGCTGCAGACATTTTTTTTCTACAGTCAATAAACCCTCCATCATGTTATCCTAGGTGTTCATGCACACATAGGCTGCTATCAACTGTTTTTAGCAGTGAAGTTTTTGAGCTGTAAAAAAAACCCAAGTATGACACACAAAATAGTACACACTGCGCACTCAAGTCAATGCAGCAAAAATGACCATTGCAAACCTTTAAAGGCCATAAAGGGTAGTAAGCAGGGACGTATCATGAAATTAGTGGGCCCGTGTGCAAGCCCACACCACCCCGATCATCCCCGGCTGTCAACCAGGGAGAGATCATTCATGGGTGCAGTGTGGGTCAGAGCACAGTGGGCCCCCCCACCCCTCAGGGCCCGTGTTCAGTGAACACCCTGCACCCATGGATGATACACCACTGATGGTAAGCAAACACAAAGTCCCATAAAGTCCAATGTTTTGAAGAAGGATAAGAGGTTGCTATAGGAGGCTGCAGGCTGTGAAGAGCAGGAGAACTCTGTGGCAACAAGGAAAGAAACAGCAGCGCCTCTAAGTGCAGTATGTCACAGTTTATTTTAAATAAATAGAATAAAACCAATGGTATTATGCACTCACAATTGTCGCTTGAATGCACGCAGAGATGGATGTGAGGATATAAGGGCCATCCGCTCATACCCGGGTGGAGGTGCTTGCTCTGGTAACTGCTTGGCTCAGCCCAGGACTGGGCGCGCTGGTGGCTTCCAGTGTATCCAGGAAAGCGACGCTAACAGCAGGGACATGGGCTTGCACGGGGAGGATACGTCACATCTGGGCACGTCACGGCGGGGATCGCGCACGTTCGGATTATCCGTGATCCTTCGTCAGGCTTAGCCGTTCGGATCATCCGTGATCCTTCGTCAGGCTTAGCCTTAGCCTGCTAAGCCTGACGAAGGATCGCGGATGATCCAAACGCGCGGGATCCCCGGGATCCCGGATGTGACGTATCCTCCCTGTGCAAGCCCGTGTCCCTGCTGTCAGTGTCGGTTTTCCAGTCCTGGGTTAAGCCAAGCAGTTACCAGAGTAAGCACCCCCACCCGGGTATGAGCGTATGACTCTTTTATCCTCACATTCATCTCTTTGTGCATTCAAGCAACAATTGTGAGTGCATAATACCCTTGGTTTTATTCTATTTATTTAAAGTAAACTGTGACATGCTGCACTTAGAGGCGCTGCTGTTTCTTTTCTTGTTGCCACAAAAAAAACCCAAGACCTGAGGGTTCTGAGAGACGTTTTTCAGCTGTAAAAACACTCTAACGCCAAAAAATGCTCAATAATGCAGGAACCCTTCAGCGATCCGGGTCGACGTCATATGACGTTGGCCTATTCTTGCCGCTACTGTGGGCCATGTGGTATCGCCATACTCGGGGTGAGTAGCAGAATGTATTTTGGGGTGTAATTGGAAGTATGCATATGCTGTGTGTGAGAAATAACTTGTTATGACAATTTTGTGCAAAAAAAAAAATAAATAAATAATAATAATTTCTTAATTTTCAGAAGAATCGTGGGAAAACCTATGCCTGGGGAGACCACTCACTTTTCAAAAAGGGGTCATTTGGGGGGTATTTGTACTTTCCTGACATTTCAGGGCCTCAAGAAATGAGATAGGCCATCAGTACATCAGGTGTGATCAATTTTCAATGATTGGCAACATAGCTTTTAGACTCTATAACTTTCACACAGATCAAATAATATACACTTATTTGGGTTATTTTTACCAAAGATAGGTAGCAGTATAGGTTTTGGCCCAAATTTATGAACAAAAATTACTTATTTGCAAAATTTTATCATAGAAACTAAAAAAAGTGTTTTTTTTTAAAAATGTTTGCACTTTTTTCACTTTTGTCGCAAAAAATAAAAAACCCAGAGGTTATTAAATACCACCAAAAGAAAGCTCTATTTGTGTGAAAAAAATGATAAAAAATTTGTTTGGGTACAGTGTAGCATGAGAGAGTAATTGTCATTCAAAATGTCAGAGTGCTGAAAGCTGAAAATTGGTCTGGGCAGGAAGGGGTTATAAATGGCCTATATTAAAGTGGTTAAAGGGCCAGAGTTTTTTTTTTTTTTTTCTCAATTGATCTAAAACAGTGGTTCTCAACTCCGGTCCTTGGGACCCACTAACAGGACAGATTTAAAGTATTACCTTGGGGAGATGCAGACTAGAATACTGCAATCACTGAGCAGCAAATGATATCACCTGTGATGCATTTCAGTTATCCTGCAAACCTGGCCTGTTAGTGGGTCCCGAGGACCGGAGTTGAGAACCACTGATCTAAAACATCCAAAAACTTTGGGGATCAAAGTTTAACCGCGTTTTTGAGCATTTTTGAGCGTTTGAGCGTTTTTACAGCTGAAAAACGTCTCTCAGTACCCACTGGTCTTGGGCTTTTTTTTCCAGCTCAAAAACGTCCCTGCCAAAAACAGTTGATAACAGCCTATGTGTGTATGAGCACATAGGATAACATGATGGAGGATTTATTGACTGTAGAAAAAAACGTCTGCAGCTAAAAACAGCTGCTGTAAAACAGTCAAAAAACGTCCTGTGTGCACGAGGCCTAAAGCAGAGTAAAAATATACATGTAAAATATATATTTGTTTCTTAATTATTGTTTTTTTTTTATATTTTCTTTGCTTATTTTATGTATGTAGTGCTACCCCCACAGGAGGCACTTGGTATGATGTGTCCTCTGTTCTGCCACTACTTTATAACCCACTTGGTCCCCACCGACACACCTGGTTATAGGTTACTCACACCTGTGTAGCCTAAGCATCAATATTCTACCGCTCTATGATGGTACACAGTAAAAATGAACACAAGCAACTTGAGGATTAATGATATGAATGTATTATTAACCACTTCACCTCCGGAAGGTTTTCCCACTTTAGGACCAGAGCACTTTTTGCAATTCGGCACTGCGTCGCTTTAATTGACAATTGCGCGGTCTTGCGACGTTGCACCCAAACACAATTTGCGTCCTTTTTTCCCACAAATAGAGCTTTCTTTTGGTGGTATTTGATCGCCTCTGCGTCATTTCTGATCGCCGCTATAAACAAAAGAAGAGCGACCATTTTGCAAAAAAACCCAAATTTCTTACTTTTTGCTAAAATTCAAATCCAAAAAAAAAGATAAAAAACATTTTTTTTCACCGGTTTTGGCCGATTTATATTCTTCATCATATTTGTGATAAAAAAAAATTGCAATTGGCGTTTATTGATTGGTTTGCGCAAACGTGGCCGCTTTTACGGATGATGAGAATTAATTTCTGGGGTTTTTATTATTTTTTTATTTTTTACTAGTAATGGCGGCAATTTTTAGTGGTACTGCGATATTGCAGCGGACATGTTGGACATTTTTGACACTTTTTTGGGACCAATGGCACTTATTCAGCGATCAGAAATTTAAATGTCCACTGATTACTGTATAAATGTCATTGGCAGTGAAGGGGTTAACCTGGGGGGGGAGCTAGAGGTTAACTGTGTTCCCTGGGCGTGTTCTTACTGTGGGGGGGTTGGGCTACCATGGGCATGAGAGATCTAACTGATCCCAGTGACAGGGATCAGTAGATCACCCATACCTGCACTGTCAGAATGGGGAACCGCCGTGTTTACATCGGCGGTTCCCCATTCTTTGCCTGTGGCCGCTCATCGCGGCTCGCCGGCGGACATCGGGTCTGCCCGAGCCGCGGGCACACTCCTCAGGAGTGAGGCGGGCACGCACGCCCCATATCGGCCGTTCACAGATCGCCGTCTTTTTACGGCAATTCGCACACAGCAACCACACTGCCGCCGTGAAAACACGGCAGGCGGTCGGAAAGTGGTTAAAGGGTAAGCAAATGCACTGCATATAAAGAATAAACAAGACAACAGAATGGATGACCTGATGGGCAGGTTAGCCTCACCTATGGACATTAACATTTCTTAGGAATAGGTGCTCAAACAATTTTCCTGAGTGCACTCTATACTAGAGCTGCATGATTAATCATAATAAAATCACAATCTCGATTCACCCCCCCTGCGATCTCCATCATGCATTACTGCGATTTTCAGTGTAGTTAATGGAGACAGACTTGCAAGGCGACTCATTGCGACTTGACTGTAATAGAAGTCAATGCAAGTCGCCTGAAGTCTCCCCAGGAACCTTTTTCTAAGTCAGAGCGACTTGAGTCTCTTCTATCTGGACAGACTGCCAAGTCTGAGATCATTGACGAAAAAAGAAGCAAAGGAATACAATGTAACTACTTCAAAGGAATGAACTCCACAGTGTATAGAAGAGTTCAGTTTAACCATTTAAATCTTTTCTGACATTTGTTGCTTACAAGTAAAAATCCAGTATTTTCTGCTAGAAAATTACTTAGAACCCCCAAACATTATATATATATTTTTAGCAGAGACCCTAGAGAATAAAATGGTGGTTGTTGCAATATTTTATGTCACACGCTGTTCGCAAACAGCGGTCTTTTAAACGCGATTTTTTGGGAAAAATTACACTTTCAAAAAAAAAAAGAAACTAAACAGTGCTGTTAGCCCAATCTTTTTGTATATGTAAGATGATGTTACGCCACGAGAATCGTGATCTTTATTCTAAGCAAAAAAAATGTGATTCTCATTTTGGCCAGCATTGTGCAGCTCTACTCTTTCCTGACAGACTCCTATGGCAGCATACGTGTGGGTAAGGCCCCGCCTCCACTCCTACCCTATAGGACCCCTCTCCCATAAATCTTTGCTCCTTCCCAGCTGCCATGTTCCTTTTTTGTCCTCCTCCATGTGGACTAGGATTTGGTCCGACTATCTGAAGTGTGGAAAGCCGCTTACAGTCGCCCATGGCCAGTGGAATTCGTCCCCCCGATACGCCCCTGCTGAGAGCGGGGTATGGGGTATGTGCAGAGTAAGCGCTGAAGATAGTGGAAGATATGTGCGCTGGCCGGATGCCCTGCTGAGAGCGGGTGGCCCTAATCTGCTGTATGCTGGATGCTGGAGGGTCCTGGTCGGCGATGAGCGGTGGAGTGGTGAGATTTCATCCTATGGATATAATGGCAGCAAGTGTGTGTTTTCATTTTTTTTCTGTCTTGTCCTGCGTCTCTGCTGACAGTCAGGATGGCCGAGGGCGGTTCTCCAGTCTCTGACTTCCTGTTCGGGTCCCGCGGTCGATCTGCGCATGCGCGATTGCGGGACGAGACTGAGGCTTGGCTCGTGCATGCGCACGTGCGCCTCGGCGCTGGCTGGCGCTGGTGGATGATGTCATCATAGGCCTTTTAAGCCTGGGGAGCCGCACAAGCCTCGGGAATGACTGCAGGGACATCTTCCCCAGGCTGTGCGTTTGGTCTCCCCAGGTATGTAGTGTCACAAGGGGGGGGTGTGATGTTTTCGACACAGTTGTTTACTCTGCTTCTCCCCCTAGGTGTCGGTAGCCATGGACTCTCCTCTGCCCCCTGGTGGTCAGCCCTTGCCCAACAGGTACCTGGTGGTCCTGGGGGGGGGCTCTGGGTGGAGAGTCTTTGTCCGAACAGGCTTACTAAAGGGGACACACCCTTGTCTTTTCTTTTTTTCCCTTTTATAGCCCTTCCAGGTCCGGTTCTCACAAACAAGGTGGTTCGTCCAAATCTCACCATCATTCATCTACTAAATCTGGGCGTCATATAGCGCACTCAGACGCAGGGCGCCACGTCAGAGACAACTCTCATTCACACTCTTCTCGTCCAGGAAGGGACGGCAATACATGCTGGGGTTGCAAACTGACCATTTCAGCAGATAAATCCCTCTGTGACCGCTGTTATAAAAAAGCAGTTGAGGAAAGGGAAAACCCTATTCAGAACTTGGAGCAATTGGTAAAGCGGGTGGTCAAAGAGTCTCTAAAGGAGAGAGACACTCGTCAACTGCAAGCCCCTCCCCTGGCCCCTGCAAGGTCCTTTTTGATGGATGACCAATCTGAAGAACCTTGGGATTTTTCTCAGCCCAGACTCCCGTCGCCACCTTATGCCTTGGTTCCCTCCTTAGTAGGGGCCGTGAAGGAAGCCTTGGATTTGGAAGACCCGGCGGTTTCACCCCCAAAGCAGAAGAGGCTTTTTAAACAGCTCAGTAAGGAGCGCACTAATTTTCCTTTCCTACCGGAGTTGGGAGAAATTGTGTCAGACGAATGGGCCAAAGTGGAGAGGAGGGGCTCATTGGCTTCAAAAGTGCAGAGAATGTATCCTTTCAAGGAAGAAGAGGTGAAGCACCTCGAGACAGCTCCAAGAGTGGATGCAGCCTTAATGAGGCTGGTAAAATATGTGACACTTCCATTGGAAGATACAGTCTCTTTTAAAGATCCTCTGGAGAGGATTGATGCGGACCTTAAGCGGATATATATCTCCGCAGGTATAGCTTGTAAACCAGCCTTAGCTTTGGCGGCAACTTCCAAGGCCATGGAAGTTTGGTCAGATAAAGTGGAGGCCTCATTGGCGGAATTCTCCACTGAAGAGGCTCAGAGGTCACCCATTCAAGAGCTCAGGATGGCCTCAGCCTTCCTGGGGGAGGCTTCCCTGGATATCATCCGCCTGGTGGCGCGGGTTATGATGGCGTCAGTTACGGCCAAACGGGCTCTGTGGCTTCGCCCTTGGCGGGCGGTTCCGGCGTCCAAGCAAGCTTGGTGCCGGATCCCCTTTGAGGGTGGTTCCCTCTTCGGTGATAAATTAAACGATGCCATATCCCGAGCCACGGGTGGAAAATCAGGTTTCCTTCCCCAGGGCTGGCACCAGCAAGAGCGAAGGCGTTTCTCTTCAAAGAAGCAGAACTTTGATCGAGTCAGGGAAGCTCGTAGTTATAGGCCTGGGCGGGAGTTCGGTAGATCCTGGAGGACCAAGCGCTCTGCCCAGCAGAAGACAGCGAAGGGAGATTCCTCAAGGGGCCAAGGTCCGGCTAAGTCATTTTGATATTGGGCCCGCCCAGGCGGTAGGGGCTCGCTTACGCCATTTCTGGCATGTTTGGGCGGCCTCGATCAGAGACGCTTGGACTCTCAAGACGGTGTCTACAGGCCACGCATGGATCTTTTCCGAAATTCCCAGGCGAAGATTTACTCCAACTTCAATTCCCTCCTCGAAGGAGAAGCGGGAGATTTTGTCAGAGTACGTCAGTTCCCTCCTAGGACAGGAGGCAGTCAGGCCCGTACCGGCTCCCGAACGGGGTCAGGGCATCTACTCTCCTTTGTTCCTTGTTCAGAAGAAGACTGGCTCGTGGAGGCCGGTTATAGATCTGACTTATCTAAACCACTTCATAATAAAGAGAAGTTCAAGATGGAGTCCCTGCATACCATTCAGCAGTCGGTTCAGCCGGGGGACTGGATGGTGTCAGTCGACCTCAAGGACGCCTACTTCCATGTTCCGATTGCTGGAGAATTCCAGCAATATCTCTGCTTTGCGGTATGCCGATTGCATTATCAGTTTACTTACCTTCCGTTTGGCCTGAATACGTCCCCACGTATCTTCTCCAAAATTCTCCTAGCAGTAGTGGCTGTGCTGAGGATCAAGAGAGTTCGTCTTTTCCATTACCTAGACGATCTCCTCCTCTTGGCTCAAGACAAGTACCAGCTGTTGGAACATCAGGACTTAGTCATCTCAACCCTTCTAGAGTTCGGTTGGCTCATAAATCAGGAAAAAAGTCATCTAGAGCCATCACAGTCTCTAATTTTCCTGTGCGCTCTCTTCGACACCAAGGTGGGCACGATCTCTCTCCCGGAGGAGAAAATCACGGTGATTCGGGACAGGGTGGATCAAGCTCTCTCCTCTCAGTGGCTTTCAGCCCTCCAGTGTATGACTGTGATAGGTACGATGACAGCATGCATTCCTATGGTGAAGTGGGCACAGTGGAGGATGAGAACCTTTCAGAGGGGGTTTCTGAAACAATGGAGATCTCACAGCGAGTCTCAACGCATCCGATTAGCCTCCTCCATGAGGCGGTCCCTTCTCTGGTGGCTCCGGCGCGAGAACGTCTCCAGATGCCACTCTCTGTTTCCAGTCACCTGGCTGACAACAACATCAGATGCCAGCACCTGGGGCTGGGGCGCTCACTGCCTGTCGGAAGTGGCACAGGGCAAGTGGGACTTCCCGGCTCAGGGCATAGTCTCCAACATTCTGGAGCTGCGGGCTGCGTTCAAGGCTCTGCAGGCATTCCGCCACTTGACACCAGAGGCCTCAGTAATGATCCGGATGGACAGTACAGCCGCGGTGGCATATGTAAAGAGGCAAGGGGGGACTCGCAGCGACTCCTTGCTTCGGGAAGTAGAACCAATAATGGAGTTTGCCCAGAGGTACCTCTGCAATCTGTGAGCAGTGTATATTCCAGGGGACCAGAACTCTCAAGCAGACTTCCTGTCCAGGATAGAACTAGACAACAACGAGTGGTCCCTGCACGGAGAAGTCTTCAGCTGGCTCTTAACTTTGGGAGTATTGCCGGAAGTGGATCTGTTCGCCTCAGCGTGCAACCACAAGCTGAAGAGGTACTACTCGAGGTTCCGAGATCCTCAGGCTTGTGGGATAGATGCACTTTCGGACAAATGGAAATTCCGCCGTGCATATGCCTTCCCTCCGGTGCCACTAGTCTTCCAGTTCCTTCGGAGGCTCAGGACGGAGGCAGTGGAAATCATTGCGGTGATACCTTTTTGGCCCAACAGGCCTTGGTTTCCACTGCTGATGTCTCTCAGCTTCAGGGATCCAGTTCCCCTCCCGTCCAGACCGGATCTTCTAGTGCAAGGGGCGAAGTTACATCCCTGCCCTGCGTATCTGCATCTCAGGGTCTGGTTCTTGAAAGGGGGAGATTGGAAGCCCTAGGCTGCCCACAGGAAGCGATTGCAACTCTGCTATGCGCTAGAAGAAGTAGTACTAATAAGGTTTACGAGCGCATTTGGTCAAGATTTTCGCAGTACATGCGTGCCAGGTCCGCCTCAGTAGTCAGTCCAAGTGTTCCAGATATCATTGGTTTTTTGCAGTCCGGTCTTGATCTTGGACTTTCAGTCAGCTCATTACGGGTCCAGGTCTCTGCAATTTCAGCCTTCACGGGCTGTGCCTGGGCCGGTAGTCAGCTTGTTCGCAAATTTTTCAAAGGGGCTGTGAGGCTTAGGCCGCAGAAGAAAACAAGGTCTCCCAAATGGGATCTTCCACTCGTCTTGGATTTCCTGACAAACCTTGGCTCTGGTTCCAGTGGACGGCTGTCAATCAAGCAGCTGACAATGAAGTTTTTTTGGTCGCAGTCACCTCGGCTAAACGAGTTTCTGAAATCAGGGACTTGGGGTCGGTGGAACCCTTCCTCACCTTTTTTCCTGGCAGAGTGGTCCTAGTTCCCATGCTAGGGGCTAGGCCGAAGGTGTCTTCGGTTTTTCATGAGAACCAAGAAATTGTCCTCCCAACGTACAATGTGACAGATGGTATGGAAGTTCATCCTCTGGATGTGGGTCACACACTAAGGCAATATCTGGAGGCTACAGCTTCTTTACGCAAGTCAGAATATCTGTTTGTTCTGATACAAGGGAAAAACAGAGGGATGAAGGCCTCGACGAGATCAGTTTCTTCTTGGATCATTCAAACCATCCAATGGGCTTACAGGGCAAAGGGTTTGACTCCCCCAGAGGCAGTAACGGCTCATTCTACCCGTGGTATTGCAACGTCGTGGGTGGCTTCGCGCCACGTGGCACCAGATGTGATTTGTAGGGTGGCTTCCTGGTCGTCCATAGACACGTTTATGTCTCACTATTGTGTTGAGCCAGCGGCTCTTTCCTCAGTTAATTTTGGTGCTTGTGTTTTGTCGATGGACAATAATGTTAATTAAATCTTTACTTTCCCAGCAATTCCCACCCTTGTGTGTAGCGAGTTATTTTCCACACGCATGCTGCCATAGGAGTCTGTCAGGAAAACGGAAAATTTACTATCAGATACTTACCGTAATTTTCCTTTCCTGATAGACTCCATGGCAGCAGGAGTCCCCTCCCCAAGGCCTGGAGTAGGCTATTTACAGAACATGGCAGCTGGGAAGGAGCAAAGATTTATGGGAGAGGGGTCCTATAGGGTAGGAGTGGAGGCGGGGCCTTACCCACACGTATGCTGCCATGGAGTCTATCAGGAAAGGAAAATTACGGTAAGTATCTGATAGTAAATTTTCCGTTTTACATACAACCTCAATAGTGGATGGGTATGTGCATTACTGCTGGGGCCCTTCTGTTGGAGAAGCACATGTAGCTGTCCCTTTAAGACTGTACACAAATAATGACCAATGGTCAATTAAATAAGGGGCAATCTTAGCAAGCATTAACAGTGGGCAAAAAGGGGTTAAGCTAGATAGCTCTGCTAACCACTCTCAGTACACAATAGATCAGATTCAGTCTACTTAACCAATAGTTGTCCCAAAAGTCTCTGTCCAAACAAGCGATTGGCCTCAGATGCTTGCAATCAGGTCCTCTCTGAGGTGGTAGCACACAGCAACAGGTCTCCCCAGCTTGGGTCTCTAAGCAAAGCATCTTTCTTTGTGGATCAGCCTCTCTCTCTCTAGTCCTCTAGTCCTCACTGTCTCTGCCATCACAGAGGCCAGGCACAGACCCCAGTACAGGTCTTCCTCTGTTCACTTCCCACTTTGGTCTGCCTCAGCTCCCCGGAAACACATTCTATCTCCTCCTCTGTTTGTAGGGCACTGTGTCTCTATAGTTCTGCAGCCATTAGTCTCCATTCACTTGTATTGAGCAGTGCCCCTTTAGGGACAACATATCCCATGACCCACTGCTACACAGCAAGTCCTCTCTCTGATGCTCCCATTGGCTCAAACTCTCCTGCTCTCTGATTGTCTCAAGTCCACTACCGAGGTGCGGTAGTGATTGTCTAGAGTCCACTCGCACGGAGCCCGCTTTGCTCAAATAACAGGGAAGCTAAGCTCTAGCCATAGAATGAAAAAATAAAAACAATATATCTCTGCGCTGGGCGGCGACTGACACAGATAAGTAATATACCAAACTTATAAATAATCTTAAGAAAAAAGTGTGTAGCACCAAAAGACAGAGATGAGATGTGAATGCTGTGTTATAAATGGACAGCACATTGAAATAAAGTCCAAAAAAGTGTTTAAATAAATAAATAAATAAATATATATATATATATATATATATATATATATATATATATATATATAAAAGTCCAGTGGTGGATGGAAATCAACAATAAAAAAAAAATATAGTTTTAAATGTACAGTCCCATTATAGGATCAGCAATGTTAACTTGTGTTCCGTGCAAAGATGTGCACAGAAATTGGTGGTGACTTGAAAAGTGGAGAGGTGATCCAGTACAGTGCTTCAGAATCCACCGCACCCCTGTGAAATGGACCCTCAGTCCATTCCAACAAGCCAATACGTTTATATTGCTGATCCTATCATGGGACTGTGTATTTAAATCTATATTGTTTTTTTATTGTTGATTTCCACCCACAAGATTGGACTTTATTACAATGTACTGTCCATTTATAACACAATATTCTGTAGCTGTAGAAATAGTTTGGCAGTAACGGTTTTTCAGCGGTTTCAAAATTTTTTAGAGTTTTTTTTAGCTGTAGCGTTTTTTAGCTTTTTTAACCAAAACTATACTCACACAAAAGCTTTTGGCTCAAAAACGCTAATAAACGCAGAATAGCTATGTTTCTTAGTGTTTTTCAGCTTTTATCAGAGTTAGAGCCTCTTTACAGCTGAAAAACTCCTCTTAAAACCCACTAGTTTAGGATTTTTTTCCAGCCAGAAAATGCCCCTGCCAAAAAATGCTGATAAGAGCTTATGTGTGCACATAGGCTAACATGCTGGGGAATTTACTGGCTGCAGGAAAAAACGTCTGAAGCCAAAAACAGCAGCTGTAAAAACGTCCAGTGTGCAAGAGGCCTAATACCTGGATGTATTATTGAGGTAGTTGATATTCAGCATTTTTTTTTTTTTTTTTTTTTTAGTTTGGAAGAGAGCGGCAAAGAGATAGAACCTCTGTCAGGATTTTATTGCCAGTGTCCCCACAAGAAAATATCCCCTAGCTTCCTGTTCTACTAACACACAGGGTGTCACTGGGGAAAGAAGTGAGAGAGAATCTCTCTGTGGGGACAACAGCCAACATAATGTTCTGGCTCCTGCTAGATAATTCATGCTCATATGTTTGTAATTCTCAAGGTTTTCTTTAGTATTTACTGAACTGCTTTATATGGTTAGCCTTTAGTTTCAATAAATATGAGATGCCGGTCTCTAGGATCAGTACATTTATTATGATTATCTGTTCTCATTATGTGAACAACACCAGTTATTCCTTCCTAGATAGATGAACTGTCAATTAGGGCCCTTTCCAGTAGTAATGGTATAAAGCAGGGATATGCAATTAGCGGACCTCCAGCTCTTGAAGAACTACAAGTCCCATGAGGCATAGCAAGACTCTGACAGCCACAAGCATGACACCCAGAGGCAGAGGCATGATGGGTCTTGTAGTTTTGCAACAGCTGGAGGTCTGCAAATTGCATATCCCTGGCATAAAGCGTCACAAAGCATTGAAGACTGATATAAAATCCTGACTTCTGAGGACCCCACAGGGTAGTCTATGAGGACAGTGTTGAGAACAGTCCTGAGGGCAGTCTATTCCCAATCTGCACTTGACCTGTACAAAATCTGCACATGGCCCTCATTGTATTCACTGAATTTTTTTTCTCTGGCCTAAAAGCATACTGTCTGGTAGCTAAATGTGGGCTGGGAAGTTTTTTTGCTTGGGCTGGTCTATAGCTTCAGACTTGCAGCACAGATACTAGCAAAAAGGAATGGAAGTTGAAGCACTAAAGAGTTTTTAATTGGATTTGCTGGCTTTGATTGTCATAGTCGTGGGATGGCCTTGGGCTTACCATGCAAAAACGTGGCAAACCTTCAGTTTGGTATCACCATTCCGAGGTTCCTTCAACACTGATATTTCACTGATATTGGACTGAGAATACAGATTTCTAAGTGGACATGAGACATATGAGTCTCTGAGAACCACCTTTCTGATGTCATTTGGAAGTAATATTTTAATGTATTTTGAACTATCCAGCACAGCAAACAGTCTTGTATTAAAGCAACATAAAGAGATTTATTGGTCAACTTTTCAACAAGGCACTGCTTGTCTTTCACAAGTCGAAATGTCAACTAATAAATCTATTTTAGACCAGCGATTGGCTCTTATACTGGACCATATACTATATATATATATATATATATATATATATATATATATATATATACACAGCATCTCACTTTTGTGAGATACTGTATTTATATATATACATATATATATATATATATATGTATATATATATATATACAGTGCCTTGAAAAAGTATTCATACCCCTTGAGATTTTTCACATTTTGTCATGTTACAGCCACACATGTGAATATATTTGAGGGGAGATTTATGTGATAGACCAACACACAGTGACATGAAGTGGAAGGAAAATGATAAATGGTTTTCAACATTTTTTACAAATAAATATGTGAAAAGTATGGCGTGCATTTGTGTTGGAGGGCAAAATGTTTTTTCCATAATGCAAGAAATAGGAAATCTAATCATATCTTGTCTGCACACTACTGGAAGGAACCTGGAATGCCATTCAACAAGTTTTATGGAGATGACCAGTGCATATCAACCCTCATCTTGGAGTCCTGCCCTCGGGCAGGGGAGTAACAGCAGAGATGTAGGCTACATGGTATAATAAAGTTTGGGGCCTGAATTACTGTGTATATAATGTCAATAGTCAACTGCTAAAGTGATTGATTGCCTGACTTACAGATCTTCAAAGGGACACCTGGCCTGGGAAGATGGGGGAATCAGATATAAGATATACATGGACATATACTGCCTCTAGTGGTTGCTACCGCATACAACACAGCATGCGTCCTAGGGGATGGATTGAAGGAAGGAAATCGGTCACCATTGGACAGAATGCACAAATAGGCTGGCATTGGGCGGGTGTGTGTGGATGATGTGTGAGTGGGTTTAAAAGGCAGAGGAACCCCCTGTTCACACTCTTCCATCGGAGCCCAGCCAGAACAACATTTCGAGGACAGCCTAAGTATCACTTTATGTTATTTATGTTGTATACTCTATACCTTCTTAGTGTTTTATGTTAGCATTTCTATTTTCTGTTTATTAAATGAAATCTTTGCTTTATTGAATTAGAGGGATTGATTATTTACATATATATATATAGATATAAGCTAACCTTACTATCATACTATTATCATTACTGATATCAGAGTTTTTTTAGCTTAACAAAGTAGAGGAATAAGGCAATTAATATACAATTACATTCAGCCCCCTTTACTCTGGTACCTCTAACTAAAATCTAGTGGAACCAATTGCCTTCAGAAGTCACCTAATTAGTAAATAGAGTCCACCTGTGTGTAATTTAATCTCAGCATAAATACAGCTGTTCTGTGAAGTCCTCATAGATTTGTTAGAGAACTTTAGTGAACAAAAAAGAAACATCATGAAGGCCAAGGAACACCACAGACAGGTCAGGGGTCAAGTAATGGAGAAGTTTAAAGCAGGGTTAGGTTGTAAAAATATATCCCAAGCTTTGGACATCTCATGGAGCACTGTTCAATCTATCATCCAAAAATGGAAAGAGCATGGCAGGAACAACTGCAAACCCACCAAGACATGGCCATCCACCTAAACTGACAGACCAGGCAAGGAGAGCATTCATCAGAGAAGCAGCCAAGAGGCCCATGGTAACTCTGGAGGAGCTGCAAAGATCCACAGCTCAGGTGGGAGAATCTGTCCACAGGACAACTATTAGTCGTGCACTCCACAAATCTGGTCTTTATGGAAGAGTGACAAGAAAAAAGCCATTGCTAAGGAAGAAAGCCATTAGAAGTCCTGCTTACAGTTTGTGAGAAGCCATGTGAGGGACACAGCAAACACGTGGAAGAAGGTGCTCTGGTCAGATGAGACCAAAATGTTACTTTTTTGCCTGAAAGCAAAACACTATGTATGGCGGAAAACTAACACTGCACATCATCATGAACACACCATCCCCACCGTGAAGCATGGTGGTGACAGTATCATGTTGTGGGGATGCTTTCATTCAGCAGGGACAGGGAAGCTGGTCAGAGTTGATGGGAAGATGGGTGGAACAATTACAGGGCAATCTTAGAAGAAAACCTGTTAGAGTCTGCACAAGACTTGAGACTGGGGTGAAGGTTCACCTTCCAGCAGGACAACGACCCTAAACATACAGCTAGAGCTACAATGGAATGGTTTAGATCAAAGCATATTCATGTGCTAGAATGGCCCAGTCAAAGTCCAGACCTAAATCCAGTTGAAAATCTGTAGCAAGACTTGAAAATTGCTGTTCACAGATGCCCACTTGACAGAGCTTGAGCTATTTTGCAAAGAAGAATGCAAAAATTTCCCTCTCTAGATGTGCAAAGCTGACAGAGACATCCCCAAAAAATTGCAGCTGTAATTGCAGAGAAAGGTGGTTCTACAATACAAAATATTCACTCAGGGGGGCTGCATACAAATGAATGCCACACTTTTATTTATTTGTAGAGTTGAGCGAACACCTGGAAGTTCGGGTTCTGCTGGTCCGTCCGAACTTCGGGACAAAGTCCGGGTCCGGGTCCGGACGGAACCCGAACGATCGCACGGACAGGGCTTCAAGCCTGCCTGGTCGTCTTGGGCTTGAAGGTCCACAAGCGAGTTGAGATGTTTATTTATTTTCACACCGTAAGTAAACATACGTCGGGGGGACTCACTTATAAAACATAACATCTTGGTGGAAAGAGACGTTAATGTCGACGTTAAAAAACCCCTACAGAGACAGTCGAAACGTGTAGATCTCTCCCTTTAAAAACGTAAGAAGAAACGTTTTATCGAGTTCGAGACAGTTCACCCGTAGACACTTGTCGTTAAAAGTTCAGAACGATGTCTAAAAGTTGACCTAAATCCA
>BLSH010473573.1:818681-832270 GCA_018402905.1 Glandirana rugosa | reverse complement strand
TGTGTACGAACGTACAATCGTTTCGTTGGACAGAGTTTAATCTGCAAATCTCCAACTCTAAGCAGCGGTATTTGAAATCTCAAATTCCCCCAACAATCTGATCGTAGAGCACGATCGTAGCGATCGTTGTTCTATGCAGAGCTTGATCTGCAACTCAAAGCAGCGGTATGTGAAATCTCTAATTTCTGCTATCTGTCCTCAGAGCAACAGCACAGACAGCAGTAGTAAAGTAATCTATCTCAGGATGCAGGATCAGGTCTTAAAATGGCTAAAATCTGTCCCTCACGCCGTCAGTTACCTTTCCCTATACTAACCCAAGGAGCATGTGACTGCAGCACTGTGACTCCAGCTTATAAAGAGGCTGGGTCACATGATGCACCGGCCAATCACAGCCATGCCATTAGTAGGCATGGCTGTGATGGCTTCTAAGGGCAAACCAGTGAAACGCTTGTTGATTGGCTGCCCTGCAGCTTCTCAACACGTGGAGTAAAATAGCAGAACCCCGGACCGAACCCGAACGATTTTTGAAATGTCCGGGTCCGGGTCCGTGCCACGGACACCCTAAAGTTCGGTACGGACCCGAACGTTACAGTCCGGGTTCGCTCAACACTATTTATTTGTAAAAAATTTGGAAAACCGTTTATCATTTTCCTTCCGCTTCACAATTATGTGCCACTTTGTGTCGGTCTATCACATAAAATCCCAATAAAATACATTTACGTTTTTGGTTGTAACATGACAAAATGTGGAACATTTCAAAGGGTTTGAATACTTTTTCAATGCACTGTATACTATATGTATACATATATACATTATACAATATCTCACAAAAGTGAGTACACCCCTCACATTTTTGTAATAATTTTATTATATCTTTTCATGTGACAACACTGAAGAAATGACACTTTGCTACAATGTAAAGTAGTGAGTGTACAGCTTGTATAACAGTGTAAAGTTGCTGTCCCCTCAAAATAACTCAACACACAGCCATTAATGTCTAAACCACTGGCAACAAAAGTGAGTACACCCCTAAGTGAAAATGTCCAAATTGGGCCTAATTAGCCATTTTCCCTCCCCGGTGTCATGTGATTCATTGGTGTTACAGGGTCTCAGGTGTGAATGGGGAGCAGGTGTGTTAAATTTGCTGTTATCGCTCTCACTCTCTCATACTGGTCACTGGAAGTTCAACATAGCACCTTATGGCAAAGAACTCTCTGAGGATCTGAAAACAAGAATAATAATAATGGTGGCCACACAAAATATTGATTTGGGTCCAATTTGGACATTTTCACTTAGAGGTGTACTCATTTATGTTGCCAGCGGTTTAGACATTAATGGCTGTGTGTTGAGTTACTTTAATGGGGCAGAAAATTTGCACTGTTATACAAGCTGTACACTCACTACTTTACTTTGCAGCAAAGTGTGATTTTTTCAGTGATGTCACAAGAAAAGATATAATAAAATATTTACAAAAATGTGAGGGGTGTACTCACTTTTGTGGGATACTATATATATATATTTATATATATATATATATATATATATATATACATATTTTAATGATGGCGTTGTCACACAGAGATGTGCTGGTGAAAATGCTCTGCATGTTCGAATAATGGGTGGCACCATCCCTTCTAAACACTGGATATATGGGGCTCTAGCTGTGTGGTGTGCGACTGATATGCTCTTTTATAGATACTCTGCAGTGCCACACCCTTTCCCCCATTCTTCTAGCAATAACAATGCCATTCATTTTTCTCTTCCCAAAGCATCCTTTTTTTTTAAGGGAAGAAAGGAAAAAAATTTGAGTTTGACTGTACTGTCTGAGACCCAAGTTCCTCAGCATGTCAAACATCTGTATTTTATCATCTAGCAATCCAAACTTACAAAGAAACTAAAGTTAAAGAAAATATATCATACCTCATACAGCTGATGCAGAGGTTAGCCCTGTTATCCTTTGAAGTCCCAAGCAGACATCTCTAAAAGCCAAAACTAGATCATATTTTTGTCTGCCAAGTTAAAACCAAGAAATATCAGATTTCCTCAAAACTCTATCCGTCATTCCTTTTATGGCTACAGTTAATGCAAAAAACATATGGCCCCACTGAAAGACTGCCAACTGTTTAAATACATGCTTATAAAAATACACAAAAGACGCCTTTACCCAAAATGCACAGCAGCCCATCAGTGCCGTACAGAGCAATAAATCAGGATATTTACACAGACGGCTGGAACGCATAAATCTCTCACTCTAAATGCTGTATTGCAATGAGACAAAAGTAGTCACAGGGCTGAGCCATAAAAACTGCAGAAAGTGAGAACAATAAGGAATAACGACCAATCAGGATCTATCTTTGATGTTATAGAAAATATAATTCTGATTGGCTGCAATGGGCAACAAATCAACATCTGTCCTCATTTTCATTGTGTCAAAGTAATCAATCTCTGGCCAGTTCCTACTCTACTCTTCAAAATGTAAATGCTACAGTGAATATAGTCCTAATATGGGGAAAATATATTCAAGTTGTAGGGGAGCTACAGGTTCAGGTATGGTCACTGATCTGCACTGTGCAATAGAAATAAGATATACCTGTGCTCAAATCCAATAGCTTATACATATATACAGTGGCGGCTTGTGCTCCATCGGTTGGGTGGGGGCGGCAAACAAACCTGAGACATCTACCCTCCGGTTGCTCTAGTTCGTCACACCCCACTAAACCCCCCCAGTCGCCGGCTTGCTTGCCGATCGATCAGTACTTATCCCATCCAAGTCATTTCAGGGCCTTCCCCCTCTGTCTCCTCCGTGTCCTGGCAGCCGCTGCTTCTCCTCCCAGCCAATCAGGTCTTCGGACTCCTGGTCAATGGGATCTTAGGACTCATGACCAATCCAGTCTCAGAACGCACTTCCTGATTGGCTGTAAGGAGAAACAGGAAGACATCCTGTCATGTCACACAACTGGGTGGGTTTAGGGCGCAGTGCTCTGCGCCCTAAGTCCACCCTTGTGTGAATCCAATTAGAGCCTCAGGCTCTAATCATACAGAGCCTCGGGGCTCTAATCATGTGCTTAAAAAAAAAAAACGCCCATTGGAATCCATGCGTTCGACAATCTGCATGTAGATTAGGGGCCGAGCGCATGGATTAGGGGGGTGGCACCCCTGCATCCCTTATGGAGCGCCTGCCACTGCAAATATAAAACCCATCAGGTGCAGGGTTGTGACCACATTTTAACTCTACAAAATTCTGAATAGACCCTCAGCACACTGCTACACACCATTTCTAGTTTAGCATCTGATGGGTTATATATACAGTATGCATAAGCTTTAAGTACAGTCATTTCTTATATCTAACACATTTAAGGTCCCAGGGTGACAACGCAGTTCTTCCACAGATACAGTACAGTAAGTTAATGTACATGGATTGAAATACATGAGCAGGATGATTGCACCCAAGTCAATCAACTTGGGTACAACCAGCCTGTCAGATTTTTTACAGTTGATTACTGCCAGTGACTATAACTGCTTGCAGTTATCATTATGTTCTGCCAGCTGAGAAGGCTCCCTGCGCCCCCCACCCTTTGCTAGAAAAACACAATAGAACCTACAGGAGGCATTCCCTCATCAACACTGATTGTGTTAATGGGGAGATTGAGTAATTTTCTTTCTTTCCATCCGTTATGGAAGGAAAGAAAATCAAGTCATGTATGGGCTATATTAGTGTTTTTACCCTAAGTCCGGCCATACACGATTCAAATCTTGGCTGGTTCAGCAGGAACTGCCTGAGATTCGAATCGTTAGTGGGCAGGCTGAATGTACCAAGTTGATCAATCCTTCAACTTGGGTACAACCAGCCTGCCAGATTCTCTCACAATTATTGCTAGCAGCTGCTATAGCTGCTAGTGATAATCACTGTCTTCTCCCAGCAAGGATGGCTTGCAGGAAAGAAATTTGCACAGTGTATGGCCTGCCAAAGACATGAGTTATGTTACTGGGCAGGTGAAAAAGTTGGGAAAAATGTAAAGCAACTGCCACATTTAAAGACCAAGAAGCTGCAGTATGCAACATTTTGGGTCGTGGGTTTAGATACCCTTTAAAGCAGCGTTCCACTGTTTTTTACGATTATTAAAAGTCTGCAGCTACAAAAAGTGTAGCTGCTGACTTTTAATAAACAGACACTCACCTGTCCCACGCTCCAGCAATGCTGCCGATGTCTCGCTCCTCTCCCCCTCCCCTCCGCGGCACCGGAATTGAAAGTGTGGGCGCCCAGCTGTGACAGTTTGCGGCTTCACAGCCGGTCATGCACTGCGCTGCACTGTGTCAGTGGCCAGGCAATATTCTGGGACCTGTGACATGTTCCAGAAGATTTCAGGGAGGGAGGGGCCACCTAGGGGGATAGGAGTAATCGCCTAGGTGGCCAGGTGACCAGATCAGGAGGTTAGAGTGAGATACCTGTAAAAACAAGGTCCCCCCCCCCCTCCCAAAAAAAAATGACATGCCAATTGTGGCATGTCAGGGGGTGAGCAGTACTTAAAGCAGAAGTTCCTCTTTTGGGTGGAACTTCACTTTAAGGAAAACACGTTGAGTGAATAAGCTCATGGGATTTCATTTACAACAATTCTTCAAAAGTGTTCAAGGATAACTTCACCTATAACTGTTATTACATCTTTAGGTTGGTTTGGTGAGTTGAATCACCTACTGATGTGGAGTTGCTATTGGCAACATTTTGCTACACTTGTTTGCAGTGCTGGGACAAGGTCATCCAGCGCCCAGGGCAAAGTTGCCAAACTGTACCCCGCCCATTCATAATGTGCAAGCTTAGGGGTTGCGCAACCCTCACCTCCTCCTGGCTCTCTCCTCACTGTTCCCAGTGCTGGCAAGAGTAGCGATGCAGCTGTCACTGCTTCTGTAAGCCTTATAACAGAAGGAATTCAACACAGGGGGCCTCCATCCCTGCAATAAACCATTGCGCCCAGGGCAGGCGCCTCTACAAGCAAGGTCCGTAAAGACATGGATGAGCAAGTTTGGGGTGGAGGAACTTGACTGGCCTGCACAGAGTCCTGAACTCAACCTGATAGAAAACCTTTGGGATGAATTTGAGCGGAGACTGCGAGCCAGGCCTACTTGTCCAACATCAGTGCCCGACCGCACAAATGCGCTTCTGGAAGAATGGTCAAACATTCCCATAGACACATTCCAAAAACTGCATAGCCTTCCCAGAAGAGTTGAAGCTTTCATAGCTGCAAAGGGTGGGCCAACATAATATTGAACCCTATGAACTAAGACTGGGATACCATTAAAGTTCATGTGTGTGTAAACGCAGGCGTCTCAACACTGACAATATAGTGTAAATGGCTGTCATGCATGGGGAACTGGATGGCAGTCACACAGCTTGTATTTTCAAGAGGAAGTTAGCAACTGAAGCCTGCACCTTAGTAGGCTTCAGTTGCCTACCACAGCCTACTAAGATAACAATGTATACTACTGTTTTATCCTACTACTATATGCCCAAGTGCTTTCTAAATCTGTTAAAAAGTACTGATATTGGGCAACCAAAAGCTAATGTCTACAAGACATGAGGTCTTGTGAGATTTTTATTTACTTAGTTTTTTTAAATATTAAAGACCAAAGTTGCTGATTGCCCACTAGTGATAAAGCTGTAAACAAATGCAACACATAACAAGATTTTAGTTGGGGCAATAACCCCCATACTTATCAAAGGCCAACATAACATTGCATTTCTCAAATGTCCACAAACTATTAACACAAATATATTCCTAAGATGGGACATTTATGCAAACGTTTTAGCACCTGCATGTCAATGTATAGTTAAAATATTAATCACAAAGGATGAATTTAAAACCACTTCCATACCGCAGGCCGTCAGTGGTGAGCTGCAGGTATCATTCAGATATTTTTTTTCAGCCGGCCATTCTCTACACCAGGGATATGCAATTAGTGGACCTCCAGCTGTTGCAGAACTACAAGCCCCATGAGACATAGCAAGACTCTGACAGCCACAAGCATGGCACCCAGTGGCAGAGGTATGATGGGACTTGTAGTTTTGCAACACCTGGATGTCTGCTAATTTCTTATCCCTGCCCTACACCATAAGAACAATCATAGCAGCTGTTCAACCGATTGATCATCCTTACAGGCGGAAGGAGGGGACGACCCCCGCCTCATGCTGCCTTCCGGTGCTCCTACCTGCTCGTCCATGCCATCGGCGAGCTGGAGAAGGAATCCGCCAGCACCAGAAGATAGACATAGAGAAATCCAAGGGACAGATGGTCCCCAGCAATCTCTATGACTCTCGGAGGCCCGGGCACGACGTTATGACATCACGTCCGGGCCGGCAGAAGTAAACAATGCCGGGGACTCCGCAAGAAAGCCTGAGATTATACTTTTTTTAGTCTCAGGCTTTCATATAGGCTTTCTTATAGACCCCATATCTCTCCATAAAGAGGACCTGTCACGCACTATTCCTATTACAAGGGGTGTTTACATTCCTTGTAATAGGAATAAAAGTGATCAAATAAAAAAAAAAAAAAAAATTAAAGAAAAAGTATAAAAAAAAAAAAAAACAATTAATAAAATAAACAATAAAAAAATAATAATTTAAGCATCCCTGTCCCCGTGTGCTTGCACGCAGAAGTGAAGCCATACGTAAGTTGCATCCACATATGTAGAGGACCTTCAAGCCACACATGTGAGTTATCACCGCGAATGTTAGAGTGAGAGCAATAATTCTAGCCCAAGACATCCTATATAACTCTAAACAGGTATCCTGTAAGCAATTTTAAAGCGTTGCCTATGGAGATTTTTCAGAACCGAAGTTTGGCTCCATTCCATGAGTGTGCACAATTTTAAAGCATGTGAGGCATCTATTTGCAGGGCATAACATCATCTGTCACATTATACAAAATAATTGGGCTTACTTTACTGTTTTTTTTTATTCATGAAAGTGTTTTTTTCCACAAAAATTGTGTTTGAAAAATTACTGTGCAATTACCTCGTGACGTAAAACGTTGCAATAACCACCATTGTATTCCCTGGGTCTCTGCTGAAATATATATATATATAATATTTGGGGGTTCTAAGTAATTTTCTAGCAAAAAAATGATGATTTTTACATGTAGGAGAGGAGTGCTTTAATTTGCGCGGTATGGAAGTGGTTAAAGAGGAGAACAACACACTCTTGCGCTAGAGTCAGCTGACTGTGTATTGTCACAGGCACCTGGTCAAATTGTGGATAATCTCATAGATGCCTTCTAGGACTGGGGTCATCCTGACAGTGCTCTGAGAATGTGACCTGACATGCATGTTTTTAACTTATGTTTGTGACTAGACATCTTTATGATTTTATTCATATGTTTTAATAAATGTGTTAGATAATGCACTAGGCCAGTGCACCATTTTTTCTTTTTTTATTCTTTTTCTATCCTCACAGAATTTAAAGAGGCCCTGTCACCAGACCATTTATTTTAACAGAAATCTTCTAAAAAGATCATATGTGCATTTAACATATTTTATGCATGTTATCTACCTGTAAAGGCCTCCCTTGTGTGGATATACAAAAGTCCTAAGACTGCAGCTGGACACTGCCATCTTGGATTTTATGTCAGCAGCCCCAGCAGACTCAGAGCTGTCACTCAATGACACTCTATAGTATTTACGTCTCCTCCAGCAAATACATAACAGGTTAAGTAGGAAGGTGAGGGGAGTGTGCAGGAGCTGGGTACACAGAGTATTTAGACACACTTAGAAGAGCAAAGGACTAAGGAGGGAAAGGAGTGTGCTAAGAAACTGACTGACAACAAACAAAAATATGTGATAGTACCAGAAATCGGATGCATGAACTGTGATAAAACATAAGGAAAGTAGTAATGGTAACCAGACAAAATGGTCCATAGTAATGAAAAAGTCCTCCCATCAACTGGTGTCGCTAGACCAAAGCCCAAGGATTCCTGGAGTATAACAGTATACAAAGTACAAAGTAAAATTATCCGTGCACTCAGCTTTGGTGGGAACTGCAGGCTCACTAAGACTGTATGGAGTAGTAAATGGCTTGAAAAAGAGGCAGAGGCCTCAAAATGTTGCTGTGAAGGCTGAGGTAGCATGGGAAAACCCGGAAGGATAATTTTAGTATTGTATCCTAGCGGTGGAACGTCACTTCTGGTCCACTATGGTTGGCACGGTCTGGGGGCTTTCCTTATTGCTACTACAGTGGCTTCTACCTATTCTGCTCCATGCAGTTTGCATAGCTTGCCCATTCTTGTCCACATGGTGGTCACAGGCGGTATAGACGACTCAACGCAATATTGTTACACTATCTGGAGTGGGATGTCTACCTGTGTAAATGACTGTTACTTTTAATCAATCAGTAAAGAAGGTTATCATTGTTCACTTCACTTTGAACTCATTGTTTTTTTATATGTGGACTGGCTTTTCAAGTTGTTCCCTTGTTTGTTGCATTTCATAAGGAAGTTATTGCAGTCCACACCAGGGAAATGGCTCATATACAGTGAGGAAAATAAGTATTTGAACACCCTGCTATTTTGCAAGTTCTCCCACTTAGAAATCATGGAGGGGTCTGAAATTGTCATCGTAGGTGCATGTCCACTGTGAGAGACATAATCTAAAAAAAAAAAATCCAGAAATCACAATGTATGATTTTTAAACTATTTATTTGTATGATACAGCTGAAAATAAGTATTTGAACACCTGAGAAAGTCAATGTTAATATTTGGTACAGTAGCCTTTGTTTGCAATTACAGAGGTCAAACGTTTCCTGTAGTTTTTCACCAGGTTTGCACCACTGCAGGAGGGATTTTGGCCCACTCCTCCACACAGATCTTCTCTAGATCAGTCAGGTTTCTGGCCTGTCGCTGAGAAACATGGAGTTTGAGCTCCCTCCAAAGATTCTCTTTTGGGTTTAGGTCTGGAGACTGGCTAGGCCACGCCAGAACCTTGATATGCTTCTTACAGAGCCACTCCTTGGTTATCCTGGCTGTGTGCTTTGGGTCATTGTCATGTTGGAAGACCCAGCCTCGACCCATCTTCAATGCTCTAACTGAGGGAAGGAGGTTGTTCCCCAAACTCGCAATACATGGCCCCGGTCATCCTTTCCTTAATACAGTGCAGTCGCCCTGTCCCATGTGCAGAAAAACACCCCCAAAGCATCATGCTACCACCCCCATGCTTAACAGTAGGGATGGTGTTCTTGGGATGGTACTCATCATTCTTCTTCCTCCAAACACGTTTAGTGGAATAATGACCCAAAAGTTCTATTTTGGTCTCATCTGACCACATGACTTTCTCCCATGACTCCTCTGGATCATCCAAATGGTCATTGGCAAACTTAAGACGTGCCTGGACATGTGCTGGTTTAAGCAGGGGAACCTTCCGTGTCATGCAGGATTTCAAACCATGACGTCTTAGTGTATTACCAATGGTAACCTTGGAAACTGTGGTCCCAGCTCTTTTCAGGTCACTGACCAGCTCCTCCCGTGTAGTTCTGGGCTGATTTCTCACCTTCCTTAGGATCATTGAGACCCCAGGAGGTGAGATCTTGCATGGAGCCCCAGTCCGAGGGAGATTGACAGTCATGTTTAGCTTCTTCCATTTTCTAATGATTGCTCCAACAGTGGACCTTTTTTCACCAAGCTGCTTGGCAATTTCCCCGTAGCCCTTTCCAGCCTTGTGGAGGTGTACAATTTTGTCTCTAGTGTCTTTGGACAGCTCTTTGGTCTTGGCCATGTTAGTAGTTGGATTCTTACTGATTGCATGGGGTGGACAGGTGTCTTTATGCAGCTAACGACCTCAAACAGGTGCATCTAATTTAGGATAATAAATGTAGTGGAGGTGGACAACAGGTCTTTGAGGGTCAGAATTCAGAATTCTAGCTGATAGACAGGTGTTCAAATACTTATTTGCAGCTGTATCATACAAATAAATAGTTTAAAAATCATATATTGTGATTTCTGGATTTCTTTTTTTTTAGATTATGTCTCTCACAGTGGACATGCACCTACGATGACAATTTCAGACCCCTCCATGATTTCTAAGTGGGAGAACTTGCAAAATAGCAGGGTGTTCAAATACTTACTTACTTTTCCTCACTGTATACATCTATTGCCATTTTTCCCTATGCATACCTGAAAACTTTGGTGCAATATATGACATATTGGTCACCACTGGTTCATGTCATAATCTAGTGGTTATCAGACTATTTTTGGTGACCCTGCGGTTCTCACCAAAGCTGAGCACAACAAAAGTTTTTGCATAAAGAACTGACTAGTCAACTTTTTTTAGAAAGCTCAAAGGCACATTGCAAGTGAAAAGAAAACACGACAGGGTATTTTTAAAGGTCCACTTTAAACAAAAACTGTCAAAAAGAGACATGATGCAAAAAAGACATCACATTCAGAGTGTTCAGACTCTGTCTACAAGACAGTTGACTCTATTTTTTGTGATTCTTTCAACATTTGGATGCCAGATGAGCTGCAAGATCCAGCCAAGTTTAACTAACCCCACCAGTAAAAGAATCTCGAACACCTGGCAGAGTTATAATAGGAGGGCATTTTTTACATGTTGGCCTTGTTCATTTCAGGTTTGTTGAAGTAGACCACCCACTAGAAATCCTTAACCTTCCTTGTTCTCCTTGGATAACAGAGCTCAATTGATGACAAAGTGAAGGCGTTGACGGGGGAAAAAAGGAGCAAGGTACTTCACATGGTGCTTTTGTGTTTTAAGTGCAGCTTGCTGGTGGCATTCTTATCATTTTTAGCAGAGGGTTAAATAAGCCAGGAAATAAAACGCTGTCTACAATAAGGATTCAATGTTAAATAATTGAAAGGTCAGAAATACCTCCTGAACTTAGACATCCATTGAGAGCAACAATGGCATTGATTATTTCTAAAAGGCTTTAAACTGTTTTGTTTGCCACCAAGAATAAATAAAGGATATGGGTTCAGCGCACAGTTTCTGCACACATTGCCAGGCAATCGTGTCTGTGAAATCCTAGCTGGTAGAGTCTTTCTTCACTGCTGGGATAAATGAAATTCTAAAACTAAAAGAATGGTAAAAATTGTTTCCTGTGGATAGCCTATTAGCAACCCAATTCAAGAGCCCTGATTTTATGACCACAATTAAAAGATCGGTCAACCCCAAAGGATGGGGGATTCCCCCTTCACCCATAATTGTGTCCCCCCATTCACCCCCCCCCTTTTTGCCTTTTAGTTTGACTGAATTCTCTATAGCTTTCCCTACCTGTCTTTTACATTCATCCCCTGTTCCATCCCTTTCCATATCCCTTTAGGTAGTGTAGATACAGCCAATTATTATAACAAAACTAATTGGGACCCCTTACAGGCCACTCTCAGTCCTGCTGGATGTGTAAAGAAGTTTCCAATTCTAGATTAGCATGTTAAAACTCCCATGACTGAGATGACATTAGATTCCCTATTCAGCAATGCTTCTTTCCACTACTATCACTTTGATACTTTATAATTGCTCAGTGGACCTTATATTGACATTGCACTGTTGAAGTGTGTGCGTGTGTGTTATGCTGTATGTGTGCATGTATATATATATATATATATATATATATATATATACATATATATAGTATATCACAAGTACACCCCTCCCATTTTTGTAAATATTTTATTATATCTTTTCATGTGACAAAACTGAAGACATTAAAGTTGCTACAATGAAAGTAAGCAGTGAGCTTGTATAACAGTGTAAATTTGCTGTTTCTTCAAAATAACTTAACACATAGCCATTAATGTCTAAACCGCTGGCAACAAAAGTGAGTACACCCCTAAGTGAAAATGTCCAAATTGGGCCCAAGGTGTTAATATTTTGTGTGGCCACCATTATTTTCCAGCACTGCCTTAACCCTCTTGGGCATGGAGCTCACCAGAGCTTCACAGGTTGCCACTGGAGTCCTCTTAACACGCCTCCAGGATGACATCACAGAGCTGGTGGATGTTAGAGACCTTGCGCTCCTACACCTTCCATTTGAGGATGCCCCACAGATGCTCAATAGGATTTAGGTCTGGAGACATGCATAACCGGTCCATCACCTTTACCCTCAGCTTCTTTAGCAAGGCAGTGGTCATCTTGGAGGTGTGTTTGGGGTTGTTATCATGTTGGAATACTGCCCTGCGGCCCAGTCTCTGAAGGGAGAGATTATGCTCTGCTTCCATATGTCACAGTACATGTTGGCATTCATGGTTCCCTCAATGAACTGTAGATTCCCAGTGCTGGCAGCACTCATGCAGCCCCAGACCATGACACTCCCACCACCATGCTTGACTGTAGTCAAGACACACTTGGCTTTGTACTCCTCACCTGGTTGCCTCCAAACATGCTTAACACCATCTGAGCCAAATACGTTTATCTTGGTCTCACCAGACCACAGGACATGGTTCCAGTAATCCATGTCCTTAGTCTGCTTGTCTTCAGCAAACTGTAGGCTTTCTTGTGCATCATCTTCAGAAGAGGCTTCCTTCTGGGATTACAGCCATGCAGACCAATTTGATGTAGTGTGCGGCGTATGGTCTGAGCACTGACAGGCTGACCCCCCACCCCACCCCACCCCTTCAACCACTGCAGCAATGATGGCAGTACTCATACATCTATTTCCCAAAGACAACCTCTGGATATGATGCTGAGCACGTGCACTCAACTTCTTTGGTCGACCATGGCCAGGCCTGTTCTGAGTAGAACCTGTCCTGCTAAACCGCTGTGAGGTTTTGGCCACAGTGCTGCAGTTCAGTGTCAGAATCTTGGCAATCTTCTCACAGCCTAGGCCATCTTTATGTAGAGCAACAATTCTTTTCTTCAGATCCTCAGAGAGTTTTTTGCTATGAGGCACCATGCTGAACTTCCAGTGACCAGTATGAGAGAGTGAGAGCGATAACACCAAATTTAACCAAATTTAACACACCCGCTCCCCATTCTCACCTGAGACCTTGTAACACTAACGAGTACATGACACTGGGGAGGGAAAATGTCTAATTGGACCCAATTTGGCCATATTCACTGAGGGGTGTATTCACTTTAGTTGCCAGCGGTTTAGACATTAATGGCTGTGTTGAGTTATTTTGACAACAAATTTACACTGTTATACAAGCTGTACACTCACTACTTTACATTGTAGCAAAGTGTAATTTCTTCAGTGTTGTCACATAAAAAGATATAATAAAATATTTACAAAAATGTGAGGGGTGTACTCACTTTTGTGAGATACTGTATGTCCCAATCTTTGTCAAGTCTTCCTCAAATTGGCTTTGAACCCTGTTTAGTTCACTGATTTCTTTTGGTGTATCCTCTGGCATGGTTACCCTGTGCCGTTCAGGTCCTAGGCTGCTGGTGCACTAACAAACCATAGCCTTCCACACCAGGGATATGGTGATCCTAAACAAGCTATAACTCACAAGGGCCTAGTACTAGTTTCTACACTCACTTTGTCATTTATTCAGTGTTATCACATTAAAAGATATAATAAAATATTTACAAACATGTTGTGGGGAGTGTACAAACATTTATAAAATAATATAGAAAATTACACTATTGTGACTTAT
>BLSH010473573.1:804396-818671 GCA_018402905.1 Glandirana rugosa | reverse complement strand
TATATATATATATATATATATATATATATATATATATATATACAGTATATATATATATATATATATATAAATATATATATATATACACACACACACACACACTCACACACACACCTACATTACTCACTTTTGTACATGTCAAAATTGAGGCTTGTAGAATAATAGTCAGCCATTTAAGGAGACAAACCACAACATAGCCCCTGTAAGAGGGAGGGTCACATCCAAAAAAGAAGGTTACATTACAATTGCTGTCCGCTCGTGGTTACACACAGTCCCACCCTCCTGACCCGGCGCTTGTGTCAGACAGAATACTGGTCCAATGCCAGGGCGTGTTCTGTCTGTCACAAGCGCCGGGTCAGAAGGACGGGACTGTGTGTAACCACGAGCGGACGGCAATTGTAATTCAATCTAATGTAAGCTGTTACAGCGGGCTATCCTGGCTCTCTGATCCCAGCCAGCTCTCCTCTTCCTCTATGCTCTCTTCCCCTATGATGATCCGGCCGCCCTCTGTCTTGCTCTGCACATGTCATGCTGCAATGATGGACACAGGCGAGGCTGCAAGGATGAGGCTGCAATGATGGACACAGGTGAGGCTGCAATGATGGACACAGGTGAGGCTGCAATGATGGACACAGGCGGGGCTGCACAGGTAAGTCTGCACTGGCGAGGCTGCAATGATGGATACAGGTGATGCTGCATGGGTGAGGCTGCAATGATGGACACAGGTGAGGCTGCAATGATGAACACAGATGAGGCTGCATTGGTGGGCACTGGCCATGCTGCATTGATGGGCACAAGTAAGGTTGCATTGATGGGCACAGGTTAGGCTGCGTTGATGGGCACAGGTTAGGCTGCGTTGATAGGGACTTGTTAGGTTGCGTTGATGGGCATTGGTTAGGTTGCATTGATGGGCACGGGTTAGGCTGCATTGATGGGCATAGGTGAGGCTGCATTGATGGGCATGGGTGAGGCTGCATTGATGGGCATGGGTGAGGCTGAATTGATGGACACTGATAAAGTTGTTGTTAATATTTATTTGTGTAACTTAATTCTGCATAAAACATTTGTGTCATTTCATGAGAATTTATGAGGGCGTTTATAGGGGTGGGATTAGACGTGGGGCATGGTAGAGGTTGGGTGGGGCAACTGGTGGCGAGTAACCCTTAAGACCTGGCTAGTAGCTCTGGACTTGAAATTTTGAGCCCTGATAACTTGGCACTTTTTTACTATTGAAGGTTCTATTCTTCCTCATTTGTTGGCACAATTAAACCCCTATCCTGTGGATGTTAAGGTCCCCTCCTACTTTTTAGGATGTGGCCCTCCTTCTTACAGGGATTATGTTGTGGTTTGTTATGTGCTTGAATGGGATGGTGCCACAATGAGGATTCATTTTATACCTTTAGCTCACACCTTCATTTGCATTGATCATTTAAGGAGACAACTGAAGGACTCATATAGGTGGTTGTTGTTGTCAAATGCTGTTTTTATATTTTGCATTGTTCAAAAGCATGCATTTACACACAAAGCTCTGTGAAAAGTGCCTGTCCTACTTTCCTTGCAATCCACCTTCTGTATCCAAAGACAAACCCAAAGAAATATAGGAACCTGCAAGACCGAAGAGAAACCTGTTGAATCATGTCCATGAGATTTTGACAAGTCTTTCACCTATATGATGGAGGCAAGTAATCTGCAAACTGCTGGGTCTTTCACTGTCAGTCAGAAGCAATACTGTTTGCTACATTGAACTACCTGCTCTATCAACATATTCACAACTAAATATACCCATGGCAGGAGCTCCAACAAGAGCACCTGCCATATTGTGAGGGATAAAGAGAACTGTAAGTAAACCACCCATGTTTCTTCATTCCTAGTCCCATCACAGTTTGCACTATTAGGGTGCAGGAGGGTCTTGTCATACCTCTGTTACTGCATCTCCAAAATGGATTAGATGAGGAATGAGCCTTGTTGTACCCCTGGCTGCATCCACTGGGTATTTTGACCATATATGCAATGTGATAATGGTTGGCTGTCCCTTTGGCGAGGACCACTGAGCGCTGGGAGCGTTTGACTGCCTATTCTTGTTGTACCCCCTGTCTTTCCAATATGGATTAGCTATGGGATCTAGGAGGGGTTTGTTATACTCCTGTCTTTCCAACATGGATTGGCAATGGGTTGAAGGTGGGTCTTGTTATACCCCTGTCTTCCTAGTAAAAATTAGATAATGGGATGCAGGTATGTCTCGTTATACCTCATCATTTCCAGTAAAAATTTATTCTGAGATGCAGGTGAGTCTTGTTAGACCCCTTGAATTTTCTGTATGGGTTATCTATGGAGTCTGGGTGGTTCTTATTTTATTTATGACTTAGCTATAGGATTTATGGATTCGCTATAGGATGCAGGTTGACCTTGTTGTACCCTTGTCCTACCTATATTCATTATCTGTGGGGTTATAGATGGGTCTTGTTATACTGCTGCCTTTGCAAAATGGATTAGCTATGGGGTGCAGGTAGTTTTTATTGCCACACTGCCCTTCAAATATAGATTAGCTATAGGATTCAGATGGGCCTTTTTATGCCCTTGCCTTTCCAATATGGATTACCTGTGGAGTGTAGGTTGGTCTATATACACCCTTGCCTTTCCAATATGAATAGGCCATAGGATACAAGCATTCCTTGTTTAACAACTGTTTTTCCAATAGAGCAAGACTCATCATAGAGGATGCTATAACAGTATTCAGTATACAGAATAAAATATCACATAATTCTCATCCCCCTGTTCCTGTAGTTGGCGTGATGCCATTTCCAGGAGAGCTGGAGATCAAGTTAGATGGCCTCAAAATTCACATCTCTGTCATTGTCTGGAGGGTTATGGTCATAGGAGTCAAACCTCTGGTGGTAACTTGCAAAAAGAGCTGGACATCAGGAAGGAGACAATTAAAGTGATATTAAAGGCATTTTTAAAAAAATAATTAACATGTCAAACTTACCTGCTCTGTGCAGCGGTTTTGCACAGAGCAGCCCCGATCCTCTTCTTCTTGGGTCCCCTGCTGGCGCTCCTGGCCCCTCCCTCATGCTGAGTGACCCCAGAGCAAGCAGCTTGCAATGGGGACACCAACCGCTGCTCTGTGCGTCCATTCACACTCAGAGCCACTACTCGGTCCAACCCCCTTTCTTTCCTTATTGGCTCACTGGATGTGATTGACAGCAGGGGGAGTCAATGGTTCCTGCTGCTGTCTCGGCCAATAAGGAAAGAGAGTCCCTGGAGAGATGAGGCTTTCGTGCACATCGCTGGATCATGATGGGGCTCAGGTAAGTATTAGGATGGCTGGGGGGCTGCTGCACAGAAAAGGTGTTTTTACCTTCATGCATAGAATGCATGAAGGCAAAAACCTTGAGCCTTTAGAACCACTTCAATACAATGCAACTGGGATTTTAGAAAAACATACTCAAAGAGGGACTGGGAACTTTTAGACCTTCAAGTGTAGTCAGATGAAGGAAAACTTCAAACAAACTCAATAACCTGGTGAAGTAGTGCCCACACTGCAAGGCTTCCCAACAGTAGCTCAAACCACAAAAATACAGAAAGGAGAGCCAGGCCAAAACTGAACAAATGTGCCCAAGACAATTTTAATTGTTGCTAAAAAATCAACATAAAAAAAGCCAACAGTTTTCAGGGGGCAAAACCACTCCCCCTTCATCAGGGCTCAACACAATACTGGACAATTAGTTCACAGATTAAAACCAGTATTAAACTCTCCTCTCCACATGGAAGAACAACTTGACAGCACTTGCTGAGCAGCATTGGCCTCCACACATCACTCCCAAAATGCATTGATTTTGGATGCAAAATGCAGTGACCTTTTATTTAACAATTAAAATTATCTTTGATTCTTTTGTATAATTTTGTTCTCACAATCCCATCTGCATTTATGTGTCATTGGGACTGACCCATTCCATGTACAATTTTTGAACTCTACATGGAAATTGATTTTTTTTTCATAAGGAAATTGTAGGTTTGCCTTAGCAGGGCATTGATATAAGAGTATGTAAGAATGTAATAGCTCTTACCAGAGTTCTGTAACGGAACCAGAAATTAAAAACGTGCCATATTCATTCGGAAGACATCTTTTGCCTTGGAGCAATATGTACATGTGACAGATTATAGGTGAACCATTTCAGCTGCTGTAAATTATGGAGATAAAAGAGTTTGTTGTGAAAGACACACCGGCTGATGGCAAATTACCATTTGTCTTTAGGACATTCCTTTTTGTTTTATGTTTTTTAGCTTTTCTGCTACTCCATCTCTCCTAATTCGCTTTACATGGTTCTACTTTACATTCTTATTGAGCCTCTTGACTTTCAATAGGGCTAAAGAATTCAAGAGTTCACCTCATCGAGTAATAAATTAGCATGGAGTAGCCATCAGCATGCACAGCCTTCATCTGTACCCAGGCTCACTGCTTCTGATTATACAAAGAAGAATGTTCTCTTTCATTGCTCTACCTCTGCTACACCAAACCCACTGAGATTACTACACATGGTAGAATTTAATTAACTTGACAAAGGATCCTAATTGTTTTCATTCCTTTATCTCTTCAGGAGGAAGGGGAGAACGCATGACACCTTTTTAAGTAACCCTTCCACATTTTTTTTTCATTTTTTTTTAATTTGTTTGTTTTTATACAATTATTATTTAGACTTTTTTTATTTTATGCATGTTTTTGTTGTTATTACCTGTCCCCCAAAAAATGCTGGTAACGTGTTCATCCAGTTGGGAGGTCATCTACAATGTAAAGTGTTCATCCAGTTGGGAGGTCATCTACAATGTAAAGTGTTCATCCAGTTGGGAGGTCATCTACAACACAGTTAGTTGCCAAGAGAACAGTTAGGAATTTAACTGTAAGTGAACCCTTGCTCTCTGCTGTTGCTACTGTACCCTTTGGAGCTTTCTCTTGATCTTACCGCTGATCTATTTCTGCCCCTTCATCTGATGCTTCCTTTGCTCTTCAGCTCAAGTTTTCTTATGCCCAGTTGCATGCACCAAGGTTTGCTTGAACTCTAGGAACTCTAAAATAATAAAAGACACATTTATTGCAGCTCTTATGTGCATGCGGATAGAAGGAGGGAGCAGAGAGAACAAAGAGATGGGTTTATCACTATGCATCTTCTACTTTCACTGTCTTATCAAAGGCTAGGGTGGGTCCAATGCGACCTGGACACAGAGGAGGTAGATTAAATGTTGGTCATCAGACTGAGGACAGCTAGTAACATAAAAAAAGTGATGGGGGAAATATCTGTATTAAGTATGATTACTTCAGTGAAAGCTGGTTTTGGTATTCTATCTTTTGATAATGGTTATCTTGTTATTTTTTTAGTTGGCATTCTGCTTAATTATTATATTCTGAAATTGCTTGTTGTACAGTTCAATGGCTTTTTGTGGTGCCCCTCTTGCTGTTCTCAGATAGACACTTTTTGTTGAACTTGTTTTCTTGACCCTGCTTAAGTTCTGCCTGACTGGGCTTGCTGGAATCTCTGGCTTCATGCTGCTTGGCTTTGGCGTCACTTGTGGCTCAGTGGTTAGCACTTCCACTTAACAGTGTTAGGGTTCTTGGTTCAAATCCCAACAATGGCACTATCTGCTTGGAGTCTGCATGTTCTCCCTGTGCTGGTGTTCTCCCTGCGTTGGTGTACTCCAGTTTCATTCCAAAGACATACTGGTAGGTTAATTGGCACCTGTCTAATTTGGCCCTAGTATATGGATGTGAGTTAGTGACCTTAGATTGTAAGCTCCTTGAGGGTGGGGACTGATGTGAATGTATAATATATGTAAAGTGCTCTGTAAATTGATTGATATTAGTACTTGTAATATACAGTAAATTAATACAATTTCCAAGAAACTCTGGCTACTTCCCCAATTACAGTATCTCACAAAAGTGAGTACACCCCTCACATTTTTGTAAATATTGTATTATATCTTTTCATGTGACAACACTGAAGAAATTACACTTTGCTACAATGTAAAGTAGTGAGTGTACAGCCTGTATAACAGTGTACATTTGCTGTCCCTTCAAAATAAGTCAACACACAGCCATGTCTAAATCACTAGCAACAAAAGTGAGTACGCCCCTAAGTGAAAATGTCCAAATTGGGCCCAAAGTGTCAATATTTTGTGCTTCAGTATGTCACAGTACATGTTGGCATTCATGGTTCCCTCAATGAACTGTATCTTCCCAGTGCAGGCAGCACTCATGCAGCACCAGACCATGACACTCCCACCACCATGCTTGACTGTAGGCAAGATACAATGTCTTTGTACTCCTCACCTGGTTTAGTGCCACACACGCTTGACACCATCTGAACCAAATAAGTTTATCTTGGTCTCATCAGACCACAGGACATGGTTCCCGTAATCTATGTCCTTAGTCTGCTTGTCTTCAGTAAACTGTTTGCGGGATTTCTTGTGCATCATCTTTAGAAGAGGCCTCCTTCTTGGATGACAGCCATGCACACAAATTTGATGCAGTGTGCGGCGTATGGTCTGAGCACTGACAGGCTGACCGCACACCCCTTTAACCTCTGCAGCAATGCTGGCAGCACTCATATGTCTATTTCCCAAAGAGAACCTCTCGATATGATGCTAAGCATGTGCACTCAACTTCTTCGGTCGACCATGGCAAGGCTTGTTCTGAGTGGAACCTGTCCTGTTAAAAAGCTGTATGGTCTTGGCCACCATGCTGCAGCTCAGTTTCAGGGCCTTGGCAATCTTCTTATAGTCTAGGCCTTCTTTATGCAGAGCAAGAATTATTTTTTTCAGATTGTCAGAGAGTTCTCTGCCATGAGGTGCCATGTTGAATTCCCAGTGACCGATATGAGAGAGTGAGAGCGATAACACCAAATTTAACACACCTGCTCCCCTTTAACACCTGAGACCTTGTAACACTAACGAGTCACATGTCACGAGGGAAAATGGTGAATTGGGCTCAATTTGGACATTTTCACTTAGGGGTGTACTGTCTTTTGTTGCCAGCGGCTTAGACATTAATGATTGTGTGTTGAGTTATTTTTTGAAACAATAGTTTTTATTGAAGGATTTTCATTACAATAAAAACTGCAAAGAAGTACAGTAATTACAAAATGGTTTGTGTCTGCCGAAGAATGAGAATACAGAGGGTTGGAGTTACCTCAGTAGCTCTTTATTAGGGATATTTTAACACGTGCAAGGCATTTTATTCTTTACGGGGTCCTGCTGATAACATTAGTTTAATATTATGTCCCTGCATGCCACTCCTCTCCCCCAATACCCCTCGCTGGGATCATGCTGTGTTGGGAGGGCGCAGCAGCAATGCCAGGGGTTTATGAGTCGGTACAAGATCATTTTGTATAACCTCTTTGCTTTATAAAACAGTAAAACCAGAATAAATAACTATACCTCGGTCACCATCATCAGGAACCAGCATACATTCATTGTAATATCCCTGTTGTCAATAAAACAAAAGGAATTATGTTCAATTAGGCATATGGCCAGATTTTCCAAGCCTGTTGGAATTTATCCAATGCTAGAGAGTTAATGGCAATGGACTTTTCAAGCACCTTGTGGACATTGACTAAGTTTTTTTATTTCCGAGGTATTAGGTACTTGTTGTGATTTCCATCTCTGTAATATTAGAGATCAAGCTGCTATTAGTGTGTGTGTGTAACTACTTGCCAATACATTTTAGGATAGGAGTCTATCCCCACGCTCAGGATGGCTAACTCTGGGTTGGGTTTGATCAAAATGCCCGTGCATTGTGCCATGAGCTTAAAAGTTTGAGTCCAGAGACTTGTAATAGCTGGGCATTCCCACAATGTATGTAGGAGATTCCCCACTTGTCCACACGATCACTAACAAAGCGGGGATTGTGCAGGGTAGAATTTTGCCATTCTGAAGGGGGTGTAGTACCACCTGTTCCATAATTTTAGGGTCGTTTCTCAATGTGATTCACAGTGCGAGGAATAATGTATAGAGTGGATGGCTTTTTTCCATTTGTCTGGGGTAAATGTCAGTTTGAGGTCCTTTTCCCATTAATGCTTGGGTTTTGTTTTTTGGAAAACATTATTGTTCTATAGAGTCCCATAAATTAAGGAGATGTCTCTGGATGTTTTGTTAGAGGGCTGCAGGTGGTTCCATATTTTGGAGTTTGTGAGAAGTTTACCAAAAGGGTGTTTAGATAAGAAGGTTAGGATTCTAGTAATGGTGAATGTGTCAGTGTGCGGTAGGTTGAATTCCTCTAGTAGGGCGCTTGTGGTTTTCAATGTGGTTCTATTATACAACTGGGAAATTACTGTGAGACCTTTAGCTGCTAGGTGGGCAGTGGGGAGCATTGGGATTATTGCACTTAAGACTGTTAAGGGGACACTAGTTCTTTGTGAAATATCACAGGAGTCGTGGTCGTGGGATATGGATCTCCATGCTTTGAGTGAGGATTGTATTGTGATGGGGAGGGAGCTAAGTGTCCATGGTACCCAGCGGTCGGTGATGAGTAGCCAGTAAAGGTCTTTAGTAGGAGATAATTCTTGTTCAATTTCTTTCTATAGGGGGGGCTCCTCCTTGCTCAGCCATTGTTTTAAAGGAGCTATTTGTGTTGCCCTGTAATAATTTCAAATGTTTGGTATGCCAGCTCCTCCTAAGGACTTGTGACGGGAAAGGGTTTGTTTTGCGCACATTGGCCTCTTACCTTTCCATAGGAATTTTGTGAGGATGGCATTAGCTTTGGATAAATATTTATTGAGAAGTGGGATAGGTAAGTCTCTAAAGATGTATAACAGTTGGGGAAGAATATTCATTTTAAAGGCTGCGAGCCTGCCACTCCATGAGAGCTGGTTTTTGGAAATTCTATCCAGTTCGTTTGATACTTTGGACAGTATTGGGGGGACATTGGAGGTGATTAGCTGGGATACCTTAGAGGTTAGGGTTATGCCTAAGTATCTTAGCCCGCATGTACTCCAGGGATAAGGAAGCGTGGATTGAATATTTTGTTTGGTAGTCGGGGGGTACTCCTAAGTCTAATATAGTGGATTTGGAAGTATTAACCTTGTAATGTGATATGGTGCTGAATTGTTGCAGAATTTGGTGTGCGGTGGTTAGGGATTGCATGGGACTCATAAGCATTAAAATGATGTCATCCGCAAAAAGATTTATTTTATGCTGGTGGTTCTGGAAGTTAAAGCCCTTTATTAATGGGTGGGAACGAATGTTTTCTGCCAGGGGTTCAATGACTAAGTTGAAAATGGACAGGGAAAGGGGGCAGCCCTGCCTGGTCCCGTCAGATATACTGAATGGCTCAGATAAAGCTCCTGATACCTGGGACATGTATGACCAATGCACCCTATCGAACGCCTTCTCTGCATCCAGAAGCAGAGAAGGCGTTTGGGTTCTTTCAGCCTGGCTGATCACATGTATTACCCGTTTGGTTGCATCTGAGGTCTGACGACCGATTACGAACCCTGTTTGGTCCCTCTTGATCAGAGATGGTAGTACCTTCATGACTCTTTTAGCAAGTAGTTTAGCAAATATCTTAACATCACAATTTAGAAGTGAGATGGGACGAAAGTTGGATGGTGTCGTCGGTTCTTTCCCCGGTTTGGGGAGGGTTGTCACATATGCTCTCAACATCTCCGGGGGGAGGGAAGAGGTAACTGTAGCCTTGTAGAGCACTTTTGACAGATGGGGAGTCAGTACTTCCTGATATATTTTATGATATTAGTTGGGGAGGCCATCAGGGCCTGGGAATTTCCCATTCGGGAGAGATTTAATGATTTTTGATATTTCCTGGGGAGTGATGGGTGCGTTTAAGTCTTGGAGTTGGTCTTCTGTAAGCCTGGGTAGTGAGATTCTCTCTAGGAATTCATGTATGCCTGACATAGAAGGTTGAGGGGTGTTTGTGTCCTCTTTTAGATTGTACAAAGCTCCATAATATCTAGCAAACTCATTTGCAATTTCCTGGGGATGTATACGTTTGTGGTGGTGGTGGGGGTGGGTTAGTCATGGTACTCTCGCTTTGGCTTGTTTGATTTTTATTCTGTTGGCCAGGTGGGCAGATTGCTCAAGGAGCAAGGAACGTAGGGATGTCCTAAGTTTAAGAAGTCTATCAGAAGTTAGAGGGTTGGGGATGTTTTGTTTTGGGCCTCTAATGAATGAATTTCAGAGATTATATTGTTTAGTTTTTTGTTGTGCTCTTTCTTGGCCCTGGAATTTTGTTGAATTCATATACCCCTTATGAATGCCTTATGGGCATTCCGTAAGGTCCAAGGGTTATCTATTAACGGAGCATTGAGTTGAAAAGATTCCCGGAGATGTTGAGAGACATATTTGCCACAGATCGGATTTTGTAAAGTTTTGACATTGCGGGAATATGAACGGTGTCTGGAGGAAAAGAAAGTGTAATCCCTTTCAAGTGCGTGTTGGCCCCTCCAGACGTCGTACATCCCCTCTTTGTGGAACAAGGGCCCTAGCGAGGGATCCTTTCCCTTTGGGTTAGAGGAGGAGTCCAATGCGGGGTCATTAACCAAATTAAAGTCTTGACACATTAGTACATGTCCATATTTGCAGGTAGACACCACCTTTAGAAGTCTGCAGAAAAACCTCAGCTGGTGTGTGTTTGGAGCATACACCGTGACTAGTGTAAGCGGAATGTTGTTAATATCACAGGTGAGGACAATGTACCTTCCCTCTGCATCCAGTATAGCATAAAGTCAAGTGTGTGTTTGAAGGCCACCATTACCCCTTTGTTCTTCTGGGGGCCGTTAGCCGTGAAAACATGAGGATAGTCTTTATGCTTACAGTTGGGGTGATTCGACTGCTGGAAGTGGGTTTCTTGCACACTAACGATGTCCGCTTTATGGGATGTGGCTTCTTTCCACAGAGAAAATCTTTTGGCCGGATGATTAAGTCCATTGGCATTGATTGAAAAACATGTGATGGTCATTTTTACTGTTTGGGAAATAGCTAGGTAGATTAGTTGACAATGGAGTAAAGGTGTCTTGTGCTGATCCTCTGGTGGAGGTTCCTAGTTCTGGTCTGGCGACCGTTGGCAACCGAGTATAAAAAACTGGAACTTATAGGAACAAGAAAGTAACATAAAAAAGGATCTGAATGTCGATCCAAGAACAGTGAGAACCGCATTTATATCCGTAGGGGCCATGTGGATTTGTAATTATCCTTTTGGCCTGGGACATAGTGTGTGTATTTAACTTGGGTGTTAATGTCAGGTACATCCAGTCGTAGATTTTGTCTTGGTGGGGAGTTTGCATGACACTACTTGCCATTCCTCTTCCATTGGGATTGGGGTGCATTAGGGGGGGTAAGATGCCCCACTGTCGTAGTGCCTGGATCCCTTCCTCCAGAGATGCTATCATGGACATGTTGCCATTGTGTGTAGCAGACAGGGTCGCTGGATATTTCCAGCGATGAGGAATGTTATGGTTCCTTAATGCTTTTGTGATTGTGGCCAGATTTTTCCGTCTCTGCAGTGTGTGCCTGGATAGGTCAGGGAGCATTTGCAGGCTTGCATATTCTTTTGGCCAAGTTGAGGCTTTCTTAAAGGCTGAAGTGATCGCCTCCTTGGATTTATAGTAATACAATCTCATTATAACATCTCTAGGCACATCAGAAGCAAGAAATTAGGGCTTGGGGAGCCTGTGTATTCTATCAATTGTCAGTTCTGCGATAGTCACATACTGTTGCAGTTGGTCTAGAGGTACCTTTTCTGAAATGCCCCTTATTTTCAAATTATTCCTCCTTGCCTGGTCCTCAAGATCTGACAATTTAGCTTTTAACCATTTGATCTCCTCTGCTTGGTCATTATGGGCATTCTCAATGGAATTGAAGGAGGAGGTGATTTCCTCTATAGATGCTTCTGTGTGGGCTACCCTGTCCCCCAGTTCATAAAGCTCATGTTTAAACTGGCTCATGCATTCTCTTATGTCTGTCTGTTATGATGATTTGAGAGATATTAGCATTCCCTTGAGAGTTATGTCAGAAATCGGCTGCCCTAGAGCAGGGATGAGTCTCTGGGGTCTGGTGCAGTCTGTTGTGCATGGCTGGTCGAAGGCTGCATGCAGCTTACCTCCATACCCAGCTCGTCCGCCTGCTGGTCTCTGCGGGGCCTCGACTTTGCAGGGCTCTGGGTGGAGGGTGAGGAGGACCTGGAGGAGTCACCGCTGTCCGGGTTCACTGAGTTCTCTTGATGTATCCTCTGGCATGGTTACCCTGTGCCATTCAGTTCCTAGGCTGTTGGTGCACTAACAAACCATAGCCTTCCTCACCAGGGATATGGTCATCCTAACCAAGCTAAAGCTCACAGGGGCCTGAGTACTGGTCTTTTCAATTAAAGGCTCTTCAAACGGTGGCAGCTTAAGGAAAAAGCAGTACAGCAGTGGTTATAGGGCTAGAGCTTGTGGCATGCCTTATATATATCACTGCTGTTAATATTTATCAGTGTCAGATACACACATTTTAGAGACATTCCATATTTGTGAGATGTACTTAAAATATTGGCAGGTTGCATACTGTATACTGTTATATGGTGGAGAGGTTAGAGAGGCAAAGTTCATATGTGTTATGAGACAGACGCTAGATTCTTTAAAAAAATAGTTCATTTTCAGAAAATCAGTCTTTAAACCGTATTCCCACCTTTGTGGTCACATTTGAGAAAACTCCACTATATGCTTGTTATGTGCTCCCATTCCCACAGCATACCTAAAAAAATATAAAAAATGTTTTGTACTTTTTTAGATTTTTTATCAAGAGGAAGTGTCATGGCTGACTGCAAGGTTGTTTGAACAATGTGAGAATGACAGTACTCAAAGTGTAAGCGAATTCTCCCTCCAAAGTGGCACTGTGATTTATACTCTCTTATAGGGTTTCACCCATAGTAACCAAAAGTCCATAAATAAAGTCCACCAAATTTGTGCAAAGTAAAAGTGTCGAAATGTTCTCCCGTTAAGATAAATAGCAATCACACACCACCTCACGTGCACTGGTGATCCCTCTCCCTAGCAGGTATAAAGTCACCAAATGGTATGCCTCCCACTCTCATGGTTGGCATAAAGCACTTACCGTATATACTCGGGTATAAGTTGACCCGTGTATAAGCCGACCCCCCTACTTTTGCCCAAAAAATATGGGAAAACTTATTGACCCGCGTATAAGCCTAGGGTGTGAAATGCAGCAGCCAGAACACAGGGACAGGGTGCCAGAACACAGGGACAGGATGCCAGAACACAGGGATTTTAGCCAGAACACAGGGATTTTAATGCCAGAACACAGGGATTTTAATGCCAGGACACAGGGATTTTAATGCCAGAACACAGGGATTTTAGCCAGAACACAGGGATTTTAATGCCAGGACACAGGGATTTTAATGCCAGAACACAGGGATTTTAATGCCAGGACACAGGGATTTTAGCCAGAACACAGGGATTTTAATGCCAGAACACAGGGATTTTAATACCAGGACACAGGGATTTTAATGCCAGGACACAGGGATTTTAATGTCAGGACACAGACACTGTAGCCAGAACACATAAGGGATGAGTAAGGTAGTTTAATTTCACATTAAATAGAGCTGTGTTGCTTCTAAGAGCCATTCTGTGCTTTGTAAGTGTGCTTAAACACATTGGAATGCTGAGAATGCTGAGAATGCAGAGAGAGAGCTGCAGGTCTTCACGGAGATCAGGAGGTGGGCGGGACTGAACAGCTAACATCAGCTTGTCCCGCCCACCTCCTGACATCAAGCTGAAAATCTGACACCTCTCTCAGCATTCTCTACATTCCAATGTGTTTAACCACTTGCCGACCGTCAATCGGCAATTGACGGCGGCAAGGTGGCTCTGTAACGCGGATCGCCGTCATACGACGGCGGCCGCGTGATCGAGCCTAGTGAGCATGCGCGCGCCGCCGGAGGCGCGCCCGCGCGCTCACTGTGTTCGGGGAGGGCCAGGGAGCGGGTGCGGCGGCTTCGATTGCCGCTGGCTACCCGCGATGGCCCCCCCGGAGCGCGTTCACCAATTTGTGTAACCTTACATCTCTTACGACTCTCTCCACAGTCTAAAAGTCGAACTACAGTCCTCCACCCGCCCTGTTCGACTACAATCGACAAGTCAGGGCGGGTGGAGGACTAGAGGCACTTCTGGACGTCGAGAGAGAGACGTAAGAGTCGTAAGAGTCGTAAGGTTACACAAATTCGTGTGAATGTTTCGTGTCTTACCGAGAATCTTCGTTGTGTCGAGATAAATTA
>BLSH010473573.1:776484-789283 GCA_018402905.1 Glandirana rugosa | reverse complement strand
ATCCCCAAACGTCCTCTCTGTGTTTTCGGGGCTGTGAACATTCTGGTTCCATTTTACATATTTTTTGGACCTGCCCCAAAATTAGAACTTTCTGGAATAAAATCTTTAGATTGGTTCGTAGGGTTACGGGGATACCAGTCTCCCAAGACCCGGCGATAGCTCTTCTAAACCAGACGATCTTGGGGTGCTCCAAAACGACTAAAATTCTTATACGGTTCATCTTCACAGGAGCTAAGATAACAATAGCGGGGGCATGGAAATCCCCCAAGGTCTCTTATTTCAAGGCCAAAAATAAGATATCCTGGATCATGGCGCAGGAAAAAATCTCTCATACACTTCTAAACTCTCAATCGCAGTTTGATAAGATCTGGGACCCTTGGGTCCAGTATATTGGAGTCTTGAGTGGGTCTCGCTCTACCGCTTGAGCGATCAGGGCCTGTCGCACATGGTGGCATACCTGAGGTTCGGGCCCGGGGGGGAGGCCCAGGGCAGCCTGCACCAGTCTTTCTCTTTATCTACGTTTCTCCTTTCTTCTTCTTTCTTTTCTGTTTCTCTCTCTTGCAAGTAGCTTTAAGTTATAATTCATCAGGATCAAACATTTCGGATTAGATTTTCCCTATAATCTATGGCAATCTAATGCGAGTTCACAGGTGATTGGACAGAGCCCTCTAGCAACTGATTTACCAGGTCGCGGGGGGGGGGCTGGGGGCCGGGGGGGTTGGAGCTGAAGGCCGGAGCCACAGTATGTTCCCATTGGGGTGACTCCGGTCGGCTCTTTCCTCTCGGGGCCTTGGCATCTGATCCCGGTCGACCTATGTGACCACTCAGGGAGGTCCTCATTGGAATGTTCGCCCTTCGTGTTGAGTACACAGTTGTACAGGCTTATTTCACCTGTCTGATTTCTCGATAATCTTGTACAATGTTTTTTGGTGGTCAGACTTTTTTACAGCTCTGGCCTATTTTTTCCTTCTTTTTTTTATTTTCATCACAAACAATGAGTGGGCTGTGTTCTCCGGTGGGGGGGGGGACTCCTTGGGTCCTGAGCACGCTTGGCCTCAGGCGGGTCTTGGGGGCCGGGGGGTCCTCCTCTCCCGGACGCTGCACACCTTGCTTGCTTTTTCATTGTAAGGTGCATTTCTTTGTCTCTAGTCATTTGCCTGATGTCAATAATATTGTGAGATTGCACTATTTTATCCTAATGGATATTTTGATGTACATGCAACTATACTTGTCTATCTTTGTTTATGTTTTGTACCTCAATAAAAACTATTGAAATATAAAAACTGTGTGTGAAAATATAGCAGAGAAAAGCCATATCCCTGTTCTAAAATCATCTAAAAACTGTGTGTGAAACTATAGCATAGCGAAGCCATATCCCTGTTCTAAAATCATCTAAAAACTGTGTGTGAAAATATAGCAGAGAGAAGAACAGGGATATGGCTTCGCTCTGCTATAGTTTCACACACAGTTTTTAGATGATTTTAGAACAGTGATATGGGTTCTCCCGGTTTTAGTTTAAGTTTAACACACAGTTTCCAGATGATTTTAGAACAGTGATATGGGTTCTCCCGGTTTTAGTTTAGGTTTAACACACAGTTTCCAGATGATTGTAGAACAGTGATATGGGTTCTCCCGGTTTTAGTTTAAGTTTAACACACAGTTTCCAGATGATTGTAGAACAGTGATATGGGTTCTCCCGGCTAATTTATACTTTTTTCACACAGTTTGAAGATGATTTAAGAACAGTGATATGGCTTCTACCGTTAATTAATACTTTTCACACACAGTTTGAAGATGGTCCCCATCCACCTCCATTTTTGATTTTTTTTTATGTTTTTATTTTTTAAAAAATATTTAAAGTTATTTCTCTGTCCCCATTTCTTTGTAGGGCACTTGTCCCACCCTTACCCCCATGTTCCTTCCTTTTGCAGACCTCTAGGACTTTCCAGGACTCTTTAACAGCAATTTTCAGAACTTTTAGTAAAATTACCAGAACCCCGGACCCGAACCCGGACTTTTTTTGAAAAGTCCGGGTTCGGGTCCGGGTCCCGGACACCCAAAAGTTCGGTACGGACCCGAACTTTACAGCCCGGGTTCGCTCAACACTAGTCGCGGTATTGCTCTAATTGGGTATGGCGGTTGAGTCTGTGGAGGCATTGCCAATTGGAAAGGAAGGTTTGTCCCTGAGCCAGTGTTGGGGATAGTCAAGCGGGGTGGTTGTTCCAGAGCCGGTGTTGCGCGGCTAGAGATAACAATAACAGGAAGAAAAGTGTTAAAGTAATACTCAACTGGATTGGGTGACGGGATGCCTCCTAAGACCTGCAACCTAGCTTACAAGATGGAATTTGGGTTTTGTTTTCAAAGTTCATGATTATTGTAATTCATTAATAAAATGGCCGAACGGCCAATTTTCTCCAGAGTGGTGTCATGTGTCATCTGTTATAAGATTGCTACGTAAGAGGTACAAGGGTACTAGGGGTAGAGTTATTTATATGGGGTACCCTAGCCATGGATGCTGTTGCAATATGTAAACCTATTAGTTTTATTTTATTTTTTTTTGGGTGCCTGGGGTGCCTTGAGATGTGCAGAATTTTAAAGGGCGCCTTGACTGGTAAAATGTTCAGAAACACTACCCTAGACTATTCATGGAGCCAGAAGGATGGATGTTGTGGTGTGCCTGGCTGCTGTTGCACATATCTGTAAAAAGAACCTCAGGCAAACTAGCGGCCCCTGAAGAGGTGAGCGCTACATTTTGTTAGAATTTACATACACAATATTACCAAGTGGGACGCCTGCTTTTACATGCACATGAACTTTAATGGAATCCCAGTCTTAGTCCATAGAGTTCAATATTGTCCACCCTTTAACAGCTTCAACTCTTCTGTAGACATGTGTGGTTTGTTTCTTTCCGAATAAATATTTGGACAAATTTTTCATTATTCCTAGATTCAGATATATCTGAATACCCAAATTATAGTATAAATGAACTTTACCGAATGCTCTGAATAACGAAACGTAATATGTCTGAATTTCTGAAATTCGAATTGGAAATCTAATCGAATGTTGCACCGAATTCCAACATTAAACGTGTATCTGAAATCAAGGACTGTGTGTGTTACTAGAGAACCATTTCAAAATAATGCTGTTTTAGTTATAGTAGGTGTGTAAACCCTCACATATATCCAGTGATGTGAACAGCCTCAGAAAATACACAGAGATTAAACAAATCCCCCTATATAAGTTTTACATCCATATCTTCTGTCTTCATCTTTAGATACTATTTAGAAAATGCCCTTCGTGTTAGGATATTTTCTCTTTCTGGTTATCATTGCAGAGAAGCCTGGGTACACAGCCAAGACAGCTGATTGGAGGAAAGGCACACACCCCTCTCCTCATAGGTAGAGACTCTCAGCTCCATTCGTTCTATAGTCCAGAGCTGTGCTAATCTATTTATATCAACCTCCCCAACACAAAACTCCGGCTGCTTTTATCGTATGTGACGGAATACTTGTCAGGCTCATAACAGGGGAACGCAGCAGGAGACAGCTACAAGACACAGTGCTTTGGAGAGAGATAACAAAACACTGCAGATATATGTGCCCAGCTCTAATTTCATGAATCGGGTTTACATCCACTTTAAGCCAAAGATTATTTAAAAAGTCATTGTAATCATTTGATAAAAATGTTTCTTTTGCTTGCTCACTTTGGCACATTCGAATCGAAAAAAAAAAATCTAAAGTTTTCGATTTAGGTGATTTATTGGTTTGAACGTTTTGAATCGAAAAAATCTGTAAATTCAAAGAAAATTTGAAAAAGACATAAAACGAATTCCAAATACGAATCCCAAATGCGAATCCCGAATGTGAATTGAATTACTCAACCAAATTTAACTAAACTAAATAACTAGATTAACAATTCTAAATGAAACAAAACAAAACAATTTTTTTCGTCATGCACATGTCTACTCTTCTTGGAAGGCTGTCCACAAGATTTAGGAGTGTGTCTATGGGAATGTTTGACCATTTTTCCAGAAGCCCATTTGTGAGGTCAGGCACTGATGTGGACAAGGAGGCCTGGCTTGTAGTCTCCGCTCGAATTCCTCCAAAAAGGTATTCTATTGGGTTAAGGTCAGGACTCTGTGCAGGCCAAAACTCGCTCATCCATGTCTTAATGGACCTTGTTTGTGCACTGGTCCAAATCATTTGGTGGAGTGGGGATTATGATGTGTGGGGTTGTTTTTCAGGGGTTGGGTTTGGCCCCTTAGTTCCAGTGAAGGGAACTCTTAAGGCATCAGCATACCAAGACATTTTAGGCAACTTCATGCTCCTAACTTTTGGAACAGTTTGGGGAAGGCCCCTTCCTGTTCCAACATGACTGCACCAATGCACAAAGCAAGGTCTATAAAGACATGGATAAGCGAGTGGAGGAACTTGACTGGCCAGCACAGAGTTCTGACCTCAACCCAATAGAACATCTTTGGGATGAATTAGAGCGGAGACAAACATTCATATAGACACACTCATAAACCTTGTGGAGAGCCTTCCCAGAGGAGTTGAAGTTGTTAGAGCTGTAAAGCATGAGCCACAGTCCATAGGGGGCATAAGGGCGCCACCCCCCTAATCCATGCTCCCGCCCCCCTAATCTACATGCAGGGCACCGGACGCATTGATTCCAATGGATTCTTCTTTTTTTTTTGAAGCACATGATTAGAGCCTAGGGCTCTAATTGGCTTCAAAAAAGGGTGGGCTCAGGGAGCAGAGCACTGCGCCCTGAGCCCACCCAGTTGTGGGACAATAGCAAACTAATATTCGCTATTGTCTTCCTGATTCTCCTCCTCTAATCAGGAAACAGGTTATGAGACCTGATTGGCCAGGGAGTCCTAAAACTAATCGGGTCTCAGGACACACTTCCTTTTCAGCTGGGAGGAGAAGCAATGTCCCTGGCTCTTCCTTCCTCCTGCCTCCTAAGGTAAGGTCCCTCTCCTGGGGGTGGCGGCGGATTGCCGCTGCCTTCTTGTCCACCTAACGCTGGGGGGAGGGGGGCTGCTTGCAACCATCACCGACTTCCTGTCCGCCTTCTGTCTCCTGCTGTGCTTGCAGCGATCACCGACTTCCCGTCCGTGGCATTAGCACCAGCCGCCCCTTGTAAGCCAACTCAATATTGAACCCTATGGACTAAGACTGGGTTGCCATTAAAGTTCTGGGGCGTATAAAGGCAGCCAATACTTTTGACAATATACTTTAGTTGGTAAGGTTGAATAAGGACACCAACCTAACCGTCCTCTTCGCTCCTCCCAAGACCTCCTGCTCTCCAGCATCACCTTCTCTCATACTCGCCTCCAAGACTTCTCCCGAGCCTCTCCCACCCTCTGGAAACTCCCTACCCCAATCGGTCAGAATGTCCCCAAATCTATCCACCTTTAAGCGATCCCTAAAAACTTTTCTCTTCAGGGAAGCCTATCCTGCCACCACCTAACTACACTCCTTATTTTCTCAATCAGCTCACCCCCCGCAGTTATTGCCCTTTCGTATCATTTAACCCTCCCTCTTAGATTGTAAGCTCTAACGAGCAGGGCCCTCTGATTCCTCCTGTATTGAATTGTACTATCTGCCCTAATATTGTAAAGCGCTGCGCAAACTGTCGGCGCTATGTAAATCCTGTATAATAATATAATATTAATAAAGGACACCAGTCCATCCAGTTCAACCTGTGTGTGTGTATTTATGTCTTATGTCCATTTGCCATATCCCTGTATATTGCTTTAGTTAAGATGCCCATCTACAAGTTTTTTGAAACTATGTGATAGGAAACAGGCTATTTCAAAACATATTTCTGTATATTTACCTTAGTTGGATCCAGACTCACAGCAGTCATTGAGCAATGATGTTGACTTTCTGACTTGCTGCTAGTTTGTTCCCTGAAGGATCTACAAATCTGGACATGAAATACAATCATGAAAAATATGATGCTGCAAGTGTATACAGATATGAAAACCCAGTAAAAATGTTTTCCTGATAAATATGACATTGGCTACACAAAATAAATTCTTAAGGAAAATACACAATGGTTCCCTTTGTTAAGTTTCTATCTCTCTCATAAGAATTGTGCTTCTACAGGAAGCAAAAAAAAAAAAAAACTCAACAGGGTATTTTATGTGTTTGAAACAAAATGGTTTCTGATGAAAGATAAATGCCTCTTTTGTGTTCCAGCACAGTCTACCAAGCGCTCATCAACTGCTCTTGCACACGTCTAGAGAGGCTGTGTCAGAATGGAGAGAGAGAGATCTGCTTAATAGTATCCTAAGACACTGTGACACATTTTTATGAATTGGATAGATAAGAAACAGCTCAAAGCTGCCATAGGGTGCATTGCTAAGATATCAAGACAAAGGTTAAAAGCATTGTAAAATTCCAGGGAGTATGGAGAGCTTTACCTTGCGTCCAGAAGTCGTATAATGTCTTTGAAAGAATGTCTGACGCTTAAATGATCATTGTGGAATACTCAAGCAAAGCCAAAGCCCAGCCACATTAAAAAGTCGAATGCTTAGGTTATGATGTATAATATTGAAGGTATGCGTGGCATTCTGTAAATGACAGCTGGAAGAGCAAATGTTAGATTCTACATCACATAGCTATTGGAGTCTGCAAAATGTAATTACTTCTTTGAAATGTATAATCGCATGCGGTGTCTATTATTATAAACAATTACAATATGGCATAAGAGCTTTATTATATCAGTCTGTCAATCAATAGAAAGAGCTTAAAGTGACTCTTAACCACTTCGGCCCCGAAAGGATTTCACACTTTAGGACCAGAGCCCTTTTTGCGTTTCGGCGCTGCGTCGCTTTAACTGACAATTGCGCGGTCGTGCAACGTTGTACCCAAACAAAATTTGCCTTCTTTTTTTCTCACAAATAGAGCTTTCTTTTTGGTGGTATTTGATCATCGCTGCGTCTTTTCTGATCGCCGCTATAAACAAAAGAAGAGCGACAATTTTGCAAAAAAAAACAAATTTCTTACTTTTTGCTAAAATACAAATCCAAAAAAAAAATATAAAAAAACATTTTTTTTTCATCAGTTTTGGCCAATTTATATTCTTCCTCATATTTGCGATAAAAAATTGCAATCAGCATTTATTGATTGGTTTGCGCAAAAGTGGTCGCGTTTACGGATGATGAGAATTAATTTTTGGGGTTTTTATTTTTTTTTTATTTTTTACAAGTAATGGCAGCGATCTGCGATTTTTAGCGGTACTGCGATATTGGGGCAGACATGTCGGACCATTTTGACACTTTTTTGGGACCATTGGCATTTATACAGCGATCAGTGCTATAAAAATGCACTGATTACTGTGTAAATGCCATTGGCAGTGAAGGGGTTAACCTGCAGGGGGCGCTCTAAGGGTTAACTGTGTTCCCTGGGTGTGTTCTTACTGTATGGGGGCTGCCCTAACAGGGGAAGGGAAGTGATCACAGCTTCCATGTAGAGGAAGGCTGTTATCACAACCCTTCCCCTTCTCACAGAACGGAGATCCGTGTTTACATGCACGGATCTCCGTTCTTTCAGTGTGGGGGGGGCCATCGCGGGTAGCCGGCGGAGATTGAGTCCGTGGCACCCGCTCCCTGGCTCCCCGAACACAGTGAGCGTGCGGGCGCACCTCCGGCGGCGCACGCTCACAGTGCGCGATCTCGCAGCCGCCATCGTATGACGGCGGTTTGCGATATCGAACCACTTTGTCGCCGTCAACCTACGGTTGGCGGTCGGCAAGTGGTTAAAGTAGCTTTAGAAAAAAGTGTGACATTTAAGGAAAAGTATACCAACCTGTGCCCCCAGCAGCACCGCTGATCTTCACACTCTTGAATACCTACATCACCCAAGAATCTGCAGCATCCAACATTTCTAGAAGTGTCGTATGTCTAGTACCCCGCTGCTCTCTGTATTCACATCTGGTAGCCCCAACATCACTACAAGACATTTGTTTATTAAGACATTTATAATATTAATATTAAAAACAGTATAATCATGTATAATAATAATAATAATAATAACCCATGCCATGGGTGCATATAAAGATGGGACGCACTCCGCCTCCTGAATTATTTGACTCATTTTACCCAGTCAATGAATTAGAGAATGGCGTTCCAAACTATGGCCCACCAGTTGTTCAACTACAATTCCCATCAAGCCTAGTCATGTCTGTAAGTTTTTGGCTCTGAGGACGAGGGTTCTCCCTGGAAACTCATCAGCCTAGCCATCATGGACACGTTCTGGTCTCCTTGAATGTGTGGAGCATCCCAGTAGTCCCAGAGGCGTTCGGGTCATATTGTGCTGTGACATGCCATTATATCACCTATGTTTGTGAGTATGGTTTGTGTTAATTTTTACTCTCTAATAAATGTTTAAATGGAATTGCACCAGGTCGGTGCGCCCTTCTCTAGTTTTTCGTTGTCATGTAGATCCGCAACAGCTGGAGGGCCATAGTTTGGAGATCCCTGGATTAGAGTGAAGAAATGTCATCAGCACACCAAGTATTCCTCAAAGGGGTCCAAGCGCTATGTGTATCGTGTGCCCATGTGAAAGAAACTTTGGATCTTTTGAGGAATCCTTGTTGTGCTGATGACATTTCTTCACTCTGATTGTCTACGGTTTTCAGCAGGTGGTCATTGCAGTACCCGGAATTACTACAGCCATTTTCAGGAACATGAGCGTGGGGAATATTGCGTACAGTCAATGGATTAAGCCCACTAACTGGTTGAAATGCATCAGCATCAGGCGCAGTGTCTTTTGAATCATGCGGATCAATAAAGTTGTTGAAACAATATGCTGGAGTTACTGAATGTGGCCATTGTTTGTGTGTATTTTAGTTTGTTGAGTTTGGACAAGCTCCATTGCAGCTTTGCATTTGGGAATCAGAGAACACTGAAAAGTCTGAAGGCCATTTCCTTGTTTGAAGCATAACTCTTAGGTCTTAAAAGAGAAGTGAGGGATTTGAAAAAAATCAAACACACATACTCATCTAGGTGGATGCAGCATTGATCTGATGCTGCAGCTGTCCCCCGACATGCCTTCGCCGAGAGCTGAGCGATCAAAACCACTGATGCCTCAGTTCTCAGTCTTCTGTGAGCAGAGAGCTGGTGACTGTCAGTCTTCACCCCTTCACTGTGTCCTCCCAGTGCTCCCTGGAGTTCTGGGCTGTGGAGGGGGTGGGAGTGGCTGGGGCAGGCTCTCAGCAGCTCGCTAAGTGGCTGAGCCAGCTGCCAGTCCAGGCATCATGATGGATACCAGCAATAAAGTCAGGAACCCTCCAGAGTCTTGAATGACATCAGCTGACAGTGGACTATAGCTTGCCTTTAGTTGCATCTGGTCACAGGAGTTAGCAGAACTTAGTGCACTCCTGTGATCCACAGGAAAAAGTAGGGCCAACAGAGCTTTGGCCCTACTTCCCCTTTAATGTGTATATTATATACTGTATAACATCCACATGTTATAAGCCGCCCTCCAAAACGTAGCTTTCTTTCTATTTAATTTGTCAAAAGATGAAAACTGCATACGTAAATGTTTCCCCTATCCATACGTCCGGCCCCTAATCTACATGCAGGGCACCAGATGCATGGATTCCAATGAGGGGGTGTTTTTGAAGCATGTAATTAGAGCCACAGACTCTAATAGACTTAAAAAAGGGTGGGCTCGGTTGTGTGACAGTTGTGTGACAGTAGCGAATGAATATTCACTAATGTAACACTAATTCTCCTCCCAGCCAATCAGGAAGCGGGTTGTGAGACCCTTTTCCGAATTGGCCAGAAGGAGAAGCGATCTTATTGGGCAAGGAAGAGGAGGTAGAAGGAGAGAGGAGATGCATGGCCAGCAGAGATGCATGGCCGAAGGAGAAGCATGGGAAGACCGATTCACCAGCCGCCACTATGACTCCAGGGATGGCTCACCCTAATGTAAGGAGGCCATCTGTCTCCCACGGGGGTGTTCCGGGGATATTCGCAGTGTTCCCCGCATTCCGTCTCCGGGAGACTGCCTCGTCTCCCACCAAGGGGGGGCTGGCATTGGTTTGCCCCCCCCCCCCTGAATTATCAAGCACTAGCTGCCACTGTCCTCCACCCACTAGATTCTAGAACTATCCACAGAGTTCTAGAAAACCTTTTACGGTCAAACTACAACAAATTAACCCCTGCTCCTCTGCCTACACAGGCGCCACTAAATTTACCTACACTACATAACACTGAGGGTGCTACATACACACACATATATATATATATATATATATATATATATATATATATATATATACTGTATAGAGTGAGGGAGAGACATAAGTAACTGATAATAACCCAATGCAGTCATTTATGATGTCATAATGATATTCTGCCAAAATAATGTAAAATGCGACAGCATGTGCTGAAGCAAAAAACAGACCAGTTGATTTATCAATTAATAAGTATTCAAAACGTCATATTTCCTGATTTCTCAGACATTCCTGCAGTAGTTGGAACTGATGTTCACCGCTTTGGATTTCATTAGTTCATTTTACTAAAAGATTTCACGTGACTATGGCATTTATCACAATGTTGCCTTAAAAAAAGGACCCCGTAAGTCCCAGAAACATTGCAATTTATGTTGGCATTGATCGTGACATGAAGTTTTCACAAAAAACTGTGAAAAAGAACATAGTGGAGTGCTGGTGATTATATACATTCACCGGTCACTTTATTAGGTACACCTGTTCAATTGCTTGGTAACACAAATTGTTAATCAGCCAATCACATGGCAGAAACTCAATGCATTTAGGCATCAAGATGTGGTGAAGACAACACAACTGCAAACCGAGCATCAGAATGGGAAAGAAAGGGGATTTAAGTGACTTTGAACATGACATGGTTGTTGGTGTCAGACGGGCTGGTCTGAGAATTTCAAAAACTGCTGATCTACTAGGATTTTCACACACAGCCATCTCTAGGGTTTACAGAGAATGGTGAGAAAAGAGAAAATATCCAGTGAACGGCACAAAAATGCCTTCTTGATGTCAGAGGTCAGAGGAGAATGGGCAGACTGGTTTGAGATGATAGAAAGGCTACAGTAAATCAAGTAACCACTCGTTACCACCACGGTATGCAGAATACCATCTCTGAATGCCCAACACATCTTACCTTGAAGCAGATGGGCTACAGCAGCAGAAGACCGCACTGGGTGCCACTCCTGTCAGCTAAGAAGTGGAAACTGAGACTACAATTCACACAGGCTCACTAAAATAGGACAATAGAAGATTGGAAAAACATTACCTGGCCTGATGAGTCTCGATTTCAGCTGTGACATTCATGGTGGGGTCAGAATTTGGTGTAACAAACATGAAAGCATGGATCCATCCTGCCTTGTATCAATGGGTCAGGCTGGTGGTGGTGGTGTAATGGTGTGAGGGATATTTTCTTGGCACACTTTGTGCCCTTAGTACCAATTGAGCATTGTTTAAATGCTGCGGCCTTCCTGAGTATTGTTGCTGACCATGTCCATCCCTTTATGACTACAGTGTCCCCATCTTCTGATGACTCCTTCCAGCAGGATAATGCACCATGTCACAGAGCTCCAATCATCTCACCACTGGTTTTTTGAACATGACAATGAGGTCACTGTACCCCAATGGCCTCCACAGTCACCAGATCTCAATCCAATAGAGCACCTTTGGGATGTGGTGGAATGGGAGATTCGCATCATGGATGTGCAGCTGACAAATCTGCAGGAACTGCGCGATGCCATCATGTCACTATGGACCAAAATTTCAGAGGAATGTTTCCAACTCCTATGCAACGAAGAATTAAGACAGTTCTAAAGATAAAAGGGGGTCCAACCCGGGACTAGCAAGGTGTACCTAATAAAATGGCTGGTGAGTGCATATTAAAACCCTAAACCTCCTGCGCTCGGATTAATCAACCAAGAGTCATGCACTATGGTAGAGACAAATAATAAAAATAATAATAATAATAATAATAGGAAGTCTCTATAGATGTGAGTATCACTCCACACTCAAAGGACTTGCAGCCCTCCTCAGGATCATGGGCATCCTCAAGGCACTAGGGAAGAAAAAAGAGAGGGGCGGAGCAACCTCGTGTAATACCATTTAAAAGGTTTTTTTTAAAACAATATGGTTAAAAATATACTCAGAAGCGGAGCAGTATAAAAGACAAACAAGAAGTACAGTGGTCGTAACGCCTCCAAGGCACCTACGGATCTCCACTTCAGCAGGGGGGCCAGACGGTGTCCGTGCGGCCGGGCTGACGCGTTTCCAGGGCAAGCCCTCTTCCTCAGAGCCTCTGAGGGCTCATCCTGGAAACGTGTCAGTCTGTCCCTGCTGTAGTGGAGATCCGTAGGTGCCTTGGAGGCGTTACGACCACTGTACTTCTTGTTTGTCTTTTATACTGCTCCGCTTCTGAGTATATTTTTAACCATATTGTTTTTAATTAAAACTTTTAAACGGTATTGCACGAGGTTGATGCGCCGTCTCCACCTAAGGGGAAATGAAACGTCTCTAAATATGAGGATACTCTGTCTTTCCCTTTAGGGGAGACTACCCTTGTACCTGTCGTAAGTTTTTTTGACATTTATATGTGAGTGACCCTTTCTTTTTTGTTCTCTCCCCGCGTAGTTGGAGCACGTTATGGCAAATTTTCAAAATTAATTTTTGTTATACCAATTTTTATATGAGTCTTCGCCTCGTCATATTTTCTGTTTGTTCTTCATGTCACCAGTATTGCGGAGGTTCCGTGGATGCCTAGAGGTGATGTCGTCCCTGTCTGACT
>BLSH010473573.1:763703-776474 GCA_018402905.1 Glandirana rugosa | reverse complement strand
TTATCGGGGGGGGGGGGGGTCGATACGTGTCGACCCCGGAGTTATTCTGTGCGTCTTAGAAGTCGACCTGACGGTTTTTCCCATCGTTGGGAAGACCGACCCTTGGAGAGGAGGACACCTTCTTGTGACGATGTGTTTGTTTTAGGCTGATCTGGGCTCTGCAGGCTGTAAGTTTGATTGCTTCCACCTGTCTTCTGGAGATTGTGGGTAGGAGAGTCAAAGGAGTAGCCTGAATATTTATGTAGTCCCAGCCAATGAGGTAATGTGTGCCCAGATAGTGGTTGAGGAGTGCATAAATAGTTTGGAACCTCAGAGAGCAGTGTTCTTCCACAGGAGGAGAGGTTCCCAGCCAGAAGGGTTGCTACCCTTTTTGGCAGTCCAGCTGAAGATTCTGCGTGTCTTATTGAGGCCCCAGCTGTGCATAGCTGGGGGGGGGGGGGGCTATTCTGCTGCAAGTTCCTGGGGAGCTAAAAGAGGGGTTTCACCAAGGATTCAGTCTGGGTGCTTCACTGAGGAAACTATCTGACTGAGTTTGGAGGGAGGCATCCAAGTCCCAGGGATAATATGAGTAAAGACCATTGTTTATGGTATCCCAGGGCTGTCCCCTTCATCTCCCACTGCTTAACCACTTCAGCTCCGCACGGTTTTACCCCCTTCATGACCAGGCCATTTTTTGCTATTCAGCACTGCACTGCTTTAACACAGTACCCAAATTCAATTGATATAACTTTCACACAAATAGATATTTCTTTTGGTGTTATTTGGAAAATTTAGAAAAAAAGCATTATTTTTTACTTTCTGCTATAAAACATATTGAATAAAAAAAAATGTAAAAATCAAAATTCTTCATACATTTTAGCCAAAATGTATTCTGCTTAAGATCTCAATCCAATAGAGTAGTGGTTTTCAGCTCCGGTCCTCGGGACCCACTAACAGGCCAGGTTTGCAGGATAACTGAAATACATCACAGGTGATATCATTTGCTGCTCAGTGATTGCAGTATTCTAGTCTGCATCTCCCCAAGGTAATACTTAAAATCTGGCCTGTTGGTGGGTCCTGAGGACAGGAGTTGAGAACCACTGCAATAGAGAACCTTTGGGATGTGGTGGAACAGGAGATTTGCATCATGGATGTGCAGCCGACAAATCTGCAGCAATTGCAACATGTCACTATGGACCAAAATCTCTGAGGAATGTTTCCAACACTTTGTTGAATTTATACCACGAAGAATAAAGGCATTTCTGAAGGCAAAAGTGGTCCAACCCGGTACTAGCAAGGTGTACCTAATAAAGTAGCCAGTGAGTGTATATCATAGGTCTAAATATTAAAACATCCATATAATAATGTATGTGATGATCCAATGAATAAATAACCCATTCCATGACATAGGTCCAAAAGATATATTTCCATTTCATGGCAGTGCATATATTAAATATTCAATAACACAGTTAAAAGTCCATATGATAATAAAAAAAACAAAAACGCATGGTGATAGATATCGTTATCTCAGTCTGCTGTAGAGTCACTTATTTTTCATATTTATGGAGCAATAGCCCTGAAATACAATAATAGAGGAGCAGATAGTTGTTGAGGCTGGTGATCGGCTGGTAATGAATAGGGTTTTAAAGGTGACTGCAATAACATTACCGAACATAGGATAAATAAAACTGCACAGAGTACTTTTTTTTTAGTGCATTTACTTACAAATTATTTAGCAGGAACCCAGGAAAGAAAAAAGTAACAGGAAAAAAATAATTGCTATCTTTGCAGAACTATATTTACTCACAGAAAATGTATCTGTATTCATGTTTCCTTCCTGTATATTTCTGATTTTTTAACTAAAAGATTTTACAGCAATTACAGTTGTTAAATGGGGTTTTGGGTCAAGCTACACTGTGTATTGTACTGCACCTTAAGCCATGAAACACATCCCTTTAATATTTAACTAATTTAAATTGAAGACAGGACAGAGTGTTACTTTTTAGAGTCTAGTATATTTTTCAGGGATATTTTCTAGAAAGAAAGCTAGATTCATAGGACTGTTTATTGGGTATCCTCACTGGCCAAGAGGGAGTCAAGGAGAGCAGGGATAGGTTGAATGTAAGATAGTTACATAGTTAGGTTGAAATAAGACACAAGTCCATCTAGTTCAACATATTAAAGGGGAAAATATGAATAATAATAATATCATACAATCCCATATACACAATGATATACCCAAGTATAAAATTAAAATAACTAATCTCAGGTATTCAGTTCATAAAGTGTCCATATGTTAAATAAAAACATCTATAGATGAATAGCACGTAGAAGATCTTTGCACACCTGGGCATCTATTTCCCTTATCTGGAGTTTTGCCCCTGACTTATTTTGTCACATATCATGTGAGTTTCAAGCCATCATTCTATTGCTTGCCAACTAACCATTTTATGTTATATGTTTGACAGACTTATAATATGTCCTTATATCTCTTTAGAATATTGTAACTGCATCTAAACAAATTTCCCTGAAGAAGGAGTAAAAGTAACTCCGAAACATGTTGGATCAAGTTTTGCAGAGATACATGCAACTCTACTGCTCATGGACCTTCTCATGGTTAAAGTAGCACCTTTTTGTGCTTTCACATATTGCAACTAAGCTTCTATATATTGGAAACAATATTTACTCAATATGTCTTGTTGAGGCTAATAAAATAAAAAAATTTTAATTCATGTATGTTTTTCGTGCCTTCAAAGTCCCACCATTCTTCTGGGGAAACCATTGCTCTATGATCATAATGTATGTCATTTATAGTTTTTTATGTAATTGCATCTTTTTCTTGTACATACGTTCTTTCTGGGCTTTGTGATTACCCATGACGTTCAGCTGGCAATTGGTTAGGTCTTGATAGGCTGATATTTATTGTTATCTTTAATTCTATACCCTCAGTTGATCCAGAGGAAGGCAAAAAACGCCAGCAAAGCATGAACCAATTTGCTCCAGCAGGGGAAAAATTCCTTCCTGATCCCCCGAGAGGTAACGTTCAGGGGCCACAACTAACACAGTGTCCTGAAATTTAAAATTAAACTGTACATTATGTTGCCAAATCAATAGGTTCAGTTTAATCCCCTTTTCCCGCAGCTCATACTAACCTTTCTTTCCCCCTAGCTTACACAGCTCTGTAGACTCTCTCCATGTGACCGTCTTTGCACCCAACAGCTAAATGGGCAATGGGAGTAAGTTAAAGGTATGTTATAAGGGAGAAGGGCATAAAAGCAAACCTGAAGGAGAAGGGGAAGCAAGAAAGGGATAAGAATGAATGGAGAAGGAGAAGGTAGAAGGAGGAGGTAGAAGGAGAAGGGAGAAGGAGAAGGAGAGGGAGAGGGAGAAGGAGAAGGAGAGGGAGAAGGAGAAGGAGAAGGAGAAGGAGAAGGAGAGGGAGAGGACTCCAAACATCACGTAATTGGCCTAAAGGTGATAGTCGAGGATGGGGAGGAAAAGGAGAAGAAGAAGGAGATAGAGAAGAAGAAGGAGAAGGAGAAGAAAGAGAAGGAGAAGGTGGAGGAGAAGGAGAACGAGAAGGAGAAGGATATAAATGAGAATGAAATAAATGAGAAGGAAATAAAGGAGAAGGAAATAAAAGAGAAATAGAAGGAAGTAAAGGAGAAGAAGGAAATGAAGGACAAGAAGAAGAAATGGAGAAGAAGAAGAATGAGAAGGAGGAGAACAAGAGGATTCCAAGCATCACATAATTGGCCTGAAGATATCTCTCAAAGTCAGTTATGAGATTGTGAAAAATGAAATACACAGGGGGATCGTCAATAGGGGAGGGCTCCTTGAGGGGGCAGAGTGGGACATTAGAATCAGTTTTGAGCTTTGCAGGAAAATCAAACCAGTGTGCCCTCACTGGAAGGTGCCAGCACTATCATTCCAATAGCTGTTGCCTATGGATGAAGTGACCACAGATTTGCTTTAAAAAACACAATACGCCAAGCAGAGATATATTACATTACATATGATAGGCTTCAGGAAGTATAATCTCCCACAACTCTCCAACAACATGAGGAGGAGGAGGTTTGTAATCTGTCTATAGGTGTATTATAAAGAAACTGACTTCATCATTCTGTAGCTCCAATGTTTCATATTCTTATTTTATTTCTAGTCTCCCGAGGTGCTTTGATTTGTTCACCAACACAATGAATTATATTAACTTTTAATGTATACATATATCATTTTTATTGTACGAACCCTCAATATGGATCATTAATGCTTAGTATAAAAAGTAATTGCCTTTTTTTTTTTTTTTTTTACTTTTTCATGTGCCTAAAGACTTTTCATTTTTAATTCTTTGCAGGTTTGCTGGCTGTAAAATTCTAACCTCTCACTTAACTGGGATTTTAAATATCTCTTAGAGGATTTCAAAATATTTCACAACCAGTAATCCTTTCCCAAGTATCAAAATCGTTTTTAATCCGCACTCAACAAAGGCTAGACAGCTTGACCTCCTGATCCAAAACCACTGAAAAAACCTTTCCATTCCCGGGGATTTTCAAGCGTCTGTGCGCACCGACTCTTTTTGACAGACCAGAGGTGATTTTCTGTCTCTACATTCTCATTATTTCAACGTACAAAGTTTAAGAAAATATTTAAATCAAAAAAAGAAGCCGCCATGTGTAGCGCTACCCTTAATCTTACTGACTCATGAAAAGGGAAATATGGCGTCTGTAAAATGTCGAAGAGGGCCCACTGTGGAGCTATTCATATGACTTGTGGGAATATTGAAAATAGATTTATTAACCATAAAATTAGGTTTTTACACAGTATATTCGTCTGACACAAGACATCTTTTAGTATAGTCCATTTTTTTTACCATTAGGAAGGTGAAAAGAAAATTTTAGAGTCCTCAGGGGATAAATAACAAGAGGGTATTCATTCATTGTCTTGCGTAGTTTCACAGATAAATGACAGGTTACATGTAAAGTGAACCTGTTAGCTATTTTACATTTTTAAAAGTCCTGCCAAAAAGTTGATTCCACAAAGTGAAGATGATATTTTAAAGAAAATGAACAAGAGCCAGTATAAACCACTAGGATATGCAAGAATCGCGACCCTGTGCGTACACGGATGAAAAATTATTAAATGATTGTACACTTTGCTGTTGTAGCTCTGAACACCAGTGCCAGGGAAATGACCATGACAGAACTGACAATGTTGGACCCAGCTTCTACAGGTAGTTCCTCAGTGAGGTAGATAAAAGATCCTTCCCCAGACCAGGACTTCAAAAATCCTTTAGTAATCATCTTTAGGCCTTCAGTTCAACACTTGCTGAAGCCCAAACTGCAATTCTTTAGCATACTATAGCTGCCTTCCAAGGACAGCTGCCCCAGGAGAACTGGAACCCTCCTAGCAGGGGAAGAATACTCTGGCCAGGCCTTCCATTCATTTCTCACTCCAGGGATTGGCTGAGGCATGATAAATATTCATAGCTAAACATCTGATCCTCCCTGCCCTATATTCTGAAAGCTTCTTCCAGAAGCAGGTAGGAGAATTTGAATACCCAACTTCCGAAGCCCTGACCAGACAAACAAACTTGATCACTGCTCCACTGACTACAGTGAGGCCCAAAACTAAACTAATAACCTGACTAGAGAAGGGTGCTACACTGTCATAGGAAGATGTGAGTATATGTAGGGTATTTATCATTGGAATCTCTATACTCTTATGCATACTGTGCAGTTCACTGAGGCTGCTTAGAAATTAAGCTTTTAATCTCTCTTCAAACAATAGTGATGAGCAGGAATAACCATTGGGTTCTGGTCAACCGCTTAACCCAAGACCAGCGTGTTTGGCAAACCACCTAACAGACTGAGCAAATTAGGCTAGTTTGTCCATCCGGCGCTACCACTGCAAAATGACAGATCCCTGGGTGTGTTAATGGGACTAAAAATCATGTGATCTCAAAGTTCATAAATCATTAGTTACTTTTTAATGATTTATGAACTTTGAGATCACATGCTCTTTAGAGGAATTTATTTTTATTCTTTCGGTATGTGTACAGTCATTGGAAGGGTTCCTTTTCCTTATTGCTGTTTTGAGATCTCTCCACAGGTGCTCTATGGGATTTAGACCTGGACTAGATTACTGGCAGTTCAGTACTCTCCAGCACTTTGTCTTAAAGGGGTGCTTTTTGACGTGTGCCTAGGGTCGTTATCCTACTGTAAGGCCCATGACCTCTGACGAAGACCCAACTTTCTGACACTGGGCCCTACATTGCACCCCAGAATTCTTTGGTAATCTTCAGATTTCATAATGCCATACACACAGTTAAGACATCCAGTGCTTGAAGCAGCAAAACAACCCCTAAATATCAGTGAACCTCCGCCATGTTTGACTGTAGGGACTGTATATTTTCTTTAAAGGCCTCTTTTTCTGAATACAGTAGAATAATGTGCTTAACCAAAAAGCGGTAATTTTGTTTCATCTGTCCACAGCACATTCTCCCAAAAGGATTTTAGCTTTCTCAGGTAAGTTTTGGCAAACTCTTTGATCAATTGTTCTCTTTCATCCACATCCAGGGAGATTAGCTACAGTGCCATGGGCTGTAAACTTCTTGACAATGTTGTGCACAGTGGACACAGAAACATTAAGATCTCTGGAGATGGACTTGTAATCTTGAAATTGTCCATGCTTTTCCACAATTTTTGTTCTCAAATCCTCAGACAATTTTCTGCTGCTCTTTCTCTTCTCCATGCTCCATGTGGCAAACAGAGACACACAACAGAAAGGTTGAGTACGCTTTTCACCATTTTAACTGGTTGCCCGTGTGATTTCTATATTGCCAGCAGCTGTTAATTGATACAAATGAGTTTAATTATAAATTACAGGAGCATCACAAACTTGGAATGCAATTATTTCTTACAATTTTAAGCTGGTGGTATATTTCTGGGGAGGGAGGGTGGCAGCAAACAGTGCACCCACAGCCAACCCCCCCCCCCAGTCTGGTCACACGCAGCCCCCCCCTCGTCAGGTTGGGTCATCCACACCCCCTACACTGCCCCAATTCGGCACTTACCCCATCTATGGCGCGGGCGACTGCCGGCAGCTTTCCCTTGCTTCTCCTCCTCTGCATCATGGCGTCTCCTCCCTCCTCCTCCTAGGCCAATTGGGAAAAGGGTCTCACGACCCGCTTCCTGATTGGCTGGGAGGAAAATCAGTGTGACAATAGTAAATATTCATTTGCTATTGTCACACAACTGGGTGGGCCCAGGGTGCAGTGCTCTGCGCCCCGAGCCCACCATTTTTTGAAGTCTATTAGAGCCTGTGGCTAAAAAAAAAACCTGATTGGAATCCATGTGTCCGGCGCCCTGCATGTAGATTAGGGGACTGGATGCATGGAAATGGGGGGCGGCGCCTGCGTCCACTGTGTATGACCTTTTTAATAGTATCATGAATAAAGCCAGGGGATTTAGAGGTCCACAGTCCAAGAAATATCCCACACAATATGTATGCTTTTGAACTGGCGATGATTTTGCAGGAATGAGCAGCTAAATCACGGAAAACAAAAATCAGATATAAAATCATGTTTGGTACTTCTTTTTTTACATCATGGCCACCTAGAGTTGCCACCTGTCTGGGATTCACCCAGACAGTCTGTGTTTTGAATCTTGTGTTTGGGTTTCATTATTCAGACCAGGCTGTGGCTCCCCAAGTAACCAAGATAGTCACACGCAAATCTGTTCCCGTCCAGGAGCTGCGAGTGGCTGTCTTGGGGCAGGTTCGGCATCACTGGGGGGGGGGGGGGGCAGTGCAATGATGTGAGCAAGAGCAATTTGCCCATACCCACTGTTCGCTGTGGCACGCCATGCTTACCGCATTACTACTCTCCTTGGGGCACCCAAGGCGTCCCGGGCCACTAAAGCACTCAGGTTTGGCTTGAAGAAAAGGTGGCAACCCTATGCCCACCACTAGTTAGTAGTAATCCCATAAATGCAACATAGTTTATGGAAAGTAAAATGACAAGTATACTGCTAATTTTAAAAAAGTGCACCTAAAATTAAAAAATACATAGAATAAAAAAAAAAAGCTGTACATATAAAGGTTTGTAAAATGAAGGTCATACTGGCATTTCTCACCTTTCTCTTTGAAGAGATCACTTTTTGACACTGACATTTTCACACCATTTTAATTGGCTTTATTTAGCTACAATATTTTACACCTATACTTTAGAAGGATGTGGTGTTATGTTAGCACTTATGTTAATTTTTACTTTATTAAACAGGTAGGAAATAAATCTCTCTGTGACACAGAGGGTTAGAAGGCACATTTGTTTATGAAACAAAAAAAAATGAAGGTTGCTACAGCACGGCAACAGGAATAACAACATTGATCATTTATTGACAGAGTAATGGAAAAGTAAGTATGGTAGAGCAATGGGGGGATAAGAATGGAGTGGTGGGGGAGCAAATGAGAGATATGTTCAGCTGGAGGGGATGGCATTAAAATGAACCTGTTGATTTGGCCTGCATGGACTAAGCATAGGTATACTAACAGTAAGTATAAATCGAGTTGCTATTTTGCTGTTTTTTTTTAATATATTATTTTTATTAATATGAAAATGATTTACCCTTTCCGTGCAACAATTTTGCACAAAGTGGCCCCTTACCTTTTCTTTAGCAGCTCCTTGTCAGTGTTGTCTGCATCTTCTTTCTGCAAGTGCCCCCAAAGACAGCCAGCTGCTGTGGGGGCATTTGTGCAGACGTGCTCCTAAGCTGCTCTGTGCGTGTCCATAGACACACACAGCACGGCTCGTGCAAACCCCCACTCCCTTTTCAGAGGATTTGGCTGACAGCAGCAGGAGCCGATGGCTCTTACTTCTATCAGTGAAACCTGTCAATGTAGGAAAAGGAGCCAGGAAAGTGTTAAAAATAACAAACATGTTATACTTACCTCCTCTGTGCAGTGGATTTGCACAGAGGAGCCCAGATCCTCCTCTTCTCTGGTCCCTCTTCTGTGCTCCTGGCCCCACCCTCCTGTAATGCCCCCACAGCAAACAGCTTGCTATGGGGGCACCTGAGCTGAGTCACAGCTCTCTGTGTCCATTCAGACACAGAGCTGCAGTTTGCCCCCCCCCTCCTGATTGGCTAACTGACTTTGATTGACAGCAGTGGGAGCCAATGGCGCTGCTGCTGTGTCTCACCAATCAGGAGGGAGAGTCCTGGATGGCCGAGACACTCATGGACATTGCTGGTCTGAGATGGGGCTCAAGTAAGTATTAGAGGGGCTGCTGCACACCGAAGGCTTTTTGTCTTAATGCATAGAATGCATTAAGATAAGAAAACTTCATAATGAGAGTCTAAGACTGGCGGTTTTTAGGGGAATGAAATCGAGTCTCTTTCTGAACAGATCCATGAAAGTGACTATAAGGGCCTGGGAAGCAGCCCTTAAGCTGGCGGCCCCTAGCTACCGGGGTCTCTCGCCATCAACACCGTTATGGGTAAACCCCACACTAGCTCATTTTTTTAATAACCCAGACATGGCCGGGTGGGCGGCAAGGGTGGTTAAAAGGCTCAGTGATTTAACCAGGGAGGGTGAACTTGTCACGTTTGACCAACTTAAAGCCAGACACGACCTTTCCAATCCGTTTTTCTTCCGCTATCTTCAACTACACCACACGTTTAGGGCTCAATTTATTGACATGACTATCGAGGCGCTACCCTCACACCTGGAAAGCCTTCTCTCCCAACCAACCCTATCCAAGACATTGTCATCTGCGTACAAAGAGTTTTTTAAGTTATCTCCGCCAATGGTCGTAAAATGTAGGGAACACTGGACAAGGGAAATCCTGGATCTTCAGACAGAAGACTGGGATGGGCTATGGGACCAACCTTTTAGGAACCTGATCTCAGCCAGGGACAGATTGATTCAATTTAAGTTCCTGCATAGGACTTATTATACCCCTGCTAGGTTGGGGAGGATCTATTCGTCGGCCTCTATGGAGTGCTGGCGTTGTGATCATTCACAGAGCAGAGCACATATTCTGGAGCTGTCCCCGGGCCCAGGTATTTTGGTTGGCGGTGACCTCCTGCATCTCCTCGTTGCTGTCCATCCCCATCCCTTTGATGAAGGGGGTTTGCCTTCTGGGGCTGGTGGATGGGGTGGTGCCGTCCAGAGCCCTCAGAACTTTCCTAACGGTTATTTTGTTTTACGCTAAGAAAGCCATATTACTGCAATGGAAAAAGCCGAGCGCTCCTATGCTTGCATACTGGAAGGGTCTGGTTAATGCGATGCTACCCTATTATAGAGCCACTTACGTATCAAGAGGATGTGAACGGAAATTTCACAGGATCTGGCAAGCATGGCTGTCAGAGAACACAACGGCTGGGTAAATCTAGGTGGACTATGGTAGTGGTAATACTCACTCTTGAATTTCCCTGGGTGGAGTTTCTTGCTAGCGGGGTGGTACTTGAGTCAAGAAGTTACTAATAATCTTTGGGAAATGACTGACTAAAGGGGTGATTCTGTTCAACCAATAAGAAACCTTCTGACTTTACAATCCCTTTAATGCAGAGAATGCCTCAAGGTAAAAAAATGTTTGGACCTTAGAACTACTTAAATATTAATTTGTGCTTATCTATCCCATTTAAGCGAAAGAAACAGGTTCACCTTTCTGCACGGATACATTTACTTAGCAGCTACCTTTCAATCTCCCACTGCCCTGTCCAGCTGCTCTCAAGGAAAGCAAAGCCCTGCATATGCTATGAGTTACCAAAGTTGTAGGTTGCACAGGATTATAGGCTTACTTGTGAGAGTGCTGATTAGTCCAGAGCTGCCATATGGGTGAGTCACATGGTCTTCCATAGCTGGAAGTTCCCATTCTTTCCTTTAGCTTCCAAAACTGAATGGAGCAGTGGGGGAGCAAAGAAAGAAATAAGTATACAATGCTCGAGATAGAAGGCTTTAAAGCAAATCTGTTGCTTTGACCTGAATGAACTAAAAGCACAGTATTGCCTTAATGTTAGCCTGTGCTTTGTCCACACAGGGCAAAGCAAAAGGTTCACGTAACTGAGACCACTTTCCTATCCCCAGAATTCTTACTAATGCTTCCCTTCTTTTTGCTCCACTGTTGGTCTATTTATCTGCACAAGAAGAAGCACTACGTTTGAAAATATAAGCATGAAAAGAGTTAATCCTTGGCTAAGAACCTGGAGATTGGCTGCTCAGGCTCCCAGAACTGCATGAGGAGGTTCATTGTCACCTTAAAGTGAATCTCAGGCTATGGAAATTCAATCTTTACATGGATTAGCCATAACATTAGGATCAATGACAGGTAACGTGAATAATATTGATTATCTTGTTACAATAACATCTGAAAGTCAGTTGCATTTATTAGGCTGCATGTTGTCCCTGAATATGTTGAAAGCATACAAAATTGTCATCACAGAGACTGGTCAGAGTACCCATGCCGACCTGTGTCCAAAATCAAAGGTACCTAAAATGGGCATTTGAGCACCAGAACTGGACCACAGAGTAATGGAAAAGAATGGCTGGGTCTAATGAATCATGTTTTCTTTTACATCATGTGGATGGCTGAGTGCCTGTGCAGTATTTACCTGGGGAAGAGATGGCAGCAGGATGCAGTATGGGAAGAAAACAGGCTGGCAGAGGCAGTGTGATGCTTTGGGCAATATTCTGCTGGGAAAACTAGGTTCTGCCATTAATGTGGATGTTACTTTGACACATACCATTGTTGGTGGCCACATACACTTCTTTATGAAAATGGTATTCCCTGATAGCAGCGGCCCCTTTCAGCAGGATAATGTACCCTGCCATAATGCAAAAATGGTTCAAAAATGGTTTGAGGAACACAACAACGTGTTGCAGGTGTTGACTGGCCTCCAGATTCTCCAGATCTCAATCCATAAAGCATTTGTGTAATGTGCTGGAAAAATAAGTCCAATTCATGGAGGCCCCATCTCACAACGTTCAGGACATAAAGGATCTGCTACTAAGAGCATGGTGCCAGATATCTTAAAAGCAAAAGAAGAGAAGCACCGCTAAGTGCAGCAGGACTGCATGCTTTTAATTCACTCCAATAAAGGATTACTCACAATTTGACAATTAAAAACAGGTACATCTTATGGAGTAGATCCAGAACGCCAGGTGAACTGGGCCGCGGGAGCTGATGGTGCTGCTGAATGTCAAATGGAAGATGTTCCAGAAGTGGGGAGGAAGCCAGATGATGTTCATCCCTGATCGGGTGGAGTGCATCATGAACCACAGTGTTAGAGGCAGCCAGGAGCGGGGTGACGCAGACTTAGTTCCGGGCCACAACACAATGCGTTTTGGAGCATGCGCTTTGCTCCCTTCTCAAGCATGCACCCTGCTCCTGGTCGCCTCTGAATTGATTATGAATTGATGGATGCACACCTTTTGGTGATATGAAACTATAATTTTGCACCTGGATTCTGGGTTGGGGGTAGTACAAGTTTTATAGTGTGGTCACTATGTACAGTATATATTGATATTGGACTAATTTAATCACAGATCAGGTGCTGGTGGAGGAGAAGGAAGGGTTAGCCAAGCTGCTGAATCACTGCTAGGAGTGAGGAGCAGGGGAAGCTGAGCTGCTGAATCACTCCTAGGAGTGAGGAGCAGGGGAAGCTGAGCTGCTGAATCACTGCTAGGAGTGAGGAGCAGGGGAAGCTGAGCTGCTGAATCACTGCTAGGAGTGAGGAGCAGGGGAAGCTGAGCTGGGACGAGGAGTGAGGATCGTCACTAAGTCGTCGAGTCGAA
>BLSH010473573.1:706204-734069 GCA_018402905.1 Glandirana rugosa | reverse complement strand
AGTATCAGTAGTAAAGTTACCGAGGACCTTATAGGGGTGTTTTCCCCCATAGACAGGGATTTTATCCGAAGAGCAGGTCACGGAGTAAAATAGTCTGTATGTCATGTATGAGTTTCATGTGGAGAAAAAAAAAAAAAATTAGATTTAAGGTCAAGGGGATACATGGTTATATGGTAATTACATGGAGACAACGTCTCTTCTTTTTCACAAGAGACGGAAAATCCTGTCCGGAATGGAAGTCACAGAGGACATCTTTTGAGGAGGTAATGTTCATGACTTTAAACCATAACCCCTGTCTTTTTTGTAAGTTTCTTTCATGGTGCGTTAATGAGGTCAGCTGGTGAAGTACTTTCTTTGAATGTTTTTTCTGTCCCCAATACCAAATTTCAGTACTTGTAATGGAGGAGTTTTCTACAGGAGACACTGAAGGTAAGGCCTGTCCTAAAAGGCAGAGAACACTTTTTCTTCTCTGCAACAGAGGTACATTAATGGTATATTGGTACATAGGGGAACTGGAATTTAGATTAAAAAAAAAAAAAAGAGGTGTACTTTGAGTATGTACTGTATGTCTGATAAAATGAGGCACTGGACGAGAAGCCTATTTTAGGGACAGATACCCCCTTTTGTGGGGATATTCCAGGAGCCATTGAAATGATGACTATGAAAAGATAAAGGAGATGTGGCCATGGTTTGTTTTTGTCACTCTGCTGGTATCTTGGTAGAAAAGAAGGTTATATTTTTCCTAGAATATTCATCTAAAAGAAGAGCTGGAATAAGCTAATGTAATTCCAACAAGGTTCCTAAAGTGTTAATCTGTAATTCTAAAGTGACTGTAGGAAATATCAGAGCCTATAAGGCATTAACAGTAAAGTCAGACTCCTACTGCCATTAGAATAATGGTCTACAATATGTGCACCCTGGAACAGGGGTAGCTGTGATTCACAGATCTCTAAGTGGCAGACAGTAATTGTACAACCGGCATGTGGGAGATGGACCTTTGCCCCATCCTTACTTGGCTACGTGTACGATTTCTGTGACCCCCTACTCCTATGCCTCTGCAGTCTACTGCCCTACTTCATCTCTAGCATGTTGTTGTAGAGTTCTGATACCAGCTTATAAAATAAATTATTGTTTGTAGTAGTTTTTGAAATGTTTTGTTGTATCACCTTTGCCTTTTCAGTTCTTTTCTGAGTTTTTCATAAAGAAAAACTTACATGTTAAGTCAAGTCATACAGAAAATTTGTTTCCAAGCAATTATAATAGCCTTTTTTATTTTATGTTTATGCAAGCAAAACCAATTTTGAGTCTGAATTTTTTTTCTTTGCCTATTAAAACTAGATCCCTTGAAACGCGCTTGATCTGTTTGTATTAATTCCAGAAAAGAAGCAGTAGAGTTGCATCAGCATTACAAGAAAATAAGCAATGAGAAAAATATATAGGTTGCTATTGCTGACCAATTCCTGTTTTTAATTGAATCTCAAGACAGATTTACCACCGTCAGTTACATACTATTGGATTAACTATCTTCCTGCTGCCATGTGACAGCACTGGAAGCGAATCACAAAGCAGCAGTGGCGGCCCATCCATTAGGGGTGCACGGGCGCCACCCTCCCATCCATGCATCTGGCGTCGGACGCATGGATTACAATGGGGGGCCAGAGGCTCTAATAGGCTTCAAAAAAGGGTGGGCTCTGGGCGCAGAGCACTGCGCTCCAAGCACACCCAGTTGTGTGACACTAGCTAATCTGTATTCCCTATTTTTTAACTAATCCTCCACCCAGTCAATCGGGAAGTGGGTCCTGAGACCCGTCACCTGATTGGCTGAAAGGACAGGCAATCCTATTGGACACCTAGGAGGAGGAGGGAGGAGATGCACGGTGCAAGCTACTGTAATGCACAGGAGGAGACGCAATGGAAGCCACCACCCGTAGGAGCCTTGTCCGACCCAGATGGGGTAAGTGAGGGGCTGGATTACCGACTGACAGTCTGGGGGGTGGGGAGACTTGGTTCTCTTTGCAGTGATATCAGATCAATTCAGCGCCTGCAAAGGGAATTGCCTTGGTCCATCCTGGAAGCACTGCACTGGTAACAGTGGGGATTTAAAATCCCCAGATTGCTGTACCAGCTGCATGGGCAGATGGGCAACAGATCAGCATCCCCAGAAGAAAGTACGGGGGCGGGGGGGGGCAGGGAGTTGTGAAATGGTTGTATGATGTTAGTTCATCTTTATGTTTTTTCTGTAAAGGTGAACTAACACTTTAATAATGAAATACAATATACAATATATATTAGAAAAATAGATTATGGCATAACCATAATTAAGGTGGCAACGCTCGGTCCCTGTCATCTAAATCTGGTTCTCTGTTGACACTTAGGGGTTGATTTACTAAAGGCAAATATACTGTGCACTTTGCAAAGCACAGTTGCAAGAGCAGTTGCTCCAGAGCTTAGTAAATGAGAAGAAGGTTCACTTTTCAAAGAATACCCAATCATGTGCAAGGAAAATAAAAAAAACAACATTTTTGCTTGCACATGATTGGATGATGGAAGTCAGCAGAGCTTCTGCTCATTTACTAAGCTCTGGAGCAACTGAATGTGCACAATCTATTTGCCTTTAGTAAATCAACCCCCTGGTCACATGGGCTAGTAGCCATTTCAAAACATGCTACCCAGCCATGGTCCACCATTGTCTCCATCAGCAAACCCATGCTCAGAAATGCCCTGCAGCCGTCAATGGAGTGCATATAGACATGATGTGGCTGCAAACAGCCTGCTAGAGATCAGTAGCACTGAGATGTAGAAAATAATTAAAAACAAAAAATGTAAACTATATTTTAGAAATAGCAATTCTTTATGATACACAGTAATTTAACCTGTTGCCACCCCCATAAACCCATATGTGTGGTGGCAAAAGGTGGGCTCTACCACCCACAAGCCATGAGCAGCCAGTGTTTCTGTGCTGAGAGCATGCTCACTGCGTACTTTTAGCCAGAGACCGAACTGTCATTGGCAGTAGTCCCATGATCAAACTGTAATAGACAGTGGTCGCGTGATTGCCAATCCATCCTGCCCCCCTGGGCATTTAGAATGTTTTAAATGGATGCTGGGGAGTGTAGATAAGGATTACAGAAAATTAAAAGCCATTCTGTCAGGGTTTAAATTTTTCTAAATATTTGTAATTTTAAATGGACCAAATTGAATAATTGTATAATTGGTTGGAATTATTTTTTAACTTTAAATAATGGCACCCTGCTGCCCACATAACCCATATGTGTGGTGGCATAAGGTTGGGTTTTAACACCCACAAGCCATGGGCAGCCAATGTTTCTGTGCTGAGAGCATGCTCACTGCATACTTCCAGCACAGAGACAGAGCTGTCATTGGCAGTGGTCACATGACCGAGCTGTCATTGATAGTGGGCACATGACCGAGCTGTCATTGATAGTGGTCACATGACCAAGCTGTCATTGATAGTGGGCACATGACCGAGCTGTCATTGATAGTGGGCACATGACCAAACTGTAGTAGACAGTGGTGGCATGATTGCCGATTCATCTTGCTTCCCTGGGCATTTAAAACGTTTTAAATGGATACCGGGGAGGGGTTAAAGAAAATGAAAAGTTATTAAGTGAGGGTTTTTACTTTTTTAAAATATTTGTCATTTTAAATGGACCAAATTTTATAATTTTATAATTAGTTGGAATTCTTTTTTTAGCTTTAAATAAAGGCAATGTTTATATAGAGATCAACTCATATCCATGAAGAAAACTCATTTTTCTGTATTATCCAATGAGGTCAGACTTTTCAGCAAATCAATTGAAGCTAATCAATTCACTCATCTCTGACGAGGAGTTCAATCACAGCCAGAGCAGGCAGGAAATGCTGCCCGCTGCAGCTGTTCTTTCTGCATTGCTCTCTGAAACGGGACTTCCATAATGAATTTGCTCCATCTGGGGAATACTTACAGGCTTCGCTTGCTATCACAGAGATGTTGTGCCAGTCTTTCTCCTCTCTGTCCAAAGCCTTTGTGGTTTTGATGTAACCATCCTCTTGGATGTTGAAAAATCTGTCAAGGTCAGTGTGCCGATCGATTGAATACCTAAAGAGGAGGATCGCAGGGTAATTAGACAAGAAAATTACTAAGCAGCCCGGTGCTCAAGTGTTACATATTAAAGATTCATTCGAGAGTCGTTTCCCAGCAGCAGGCATGGCAAAATCCGAATATTAATGGAATCTATCAAACAACTTTTAAAAGGAAATTTAGCTTCATCATTTATTCATGTCTGCATGTAGGGAACGTTTTGCTACATCAGGATCTTTCCTTTCTATTAATGAAAAAAAATAACATAATGCCAAATACAAGATAACGCAGACTAGTGAATGAAATGATGTAGTAGGTGTTTTATCTCCGAGGACATGTAATATTTATGGTAAGACATCGCTTTCCAGCACCTGTTTAGAGGAAAACCAATGATATTGTATTTGTCGATGTAGGACAGTATTCCCAAAAGTATATATAGGGGTTGAATTACTAAAGACAAATTGACTGTGCGCTTTGCAGGTGCAGTTTCACTCATTTTCCCATAGCTCCCAACTGTCCCTGATTTCCAGGGACTCTCCCTTTCAAAGTTCCTCTATCCCTCTTTCCTCCTCATTTGTCTCTCATTTTGGTCTGATCTATAAAGTTGTATATAAAATGCACTACTTATCCACCAAAAATCGTTTCCCAGTGCTAAACCTTTTATCCAAGTTCTAGATTTTTTTTCAGGAAAAATATACTTTAATGAATTTTAATGAACACAAACACAATATAATACCCACTTTTTGGTTAAATATAAAAGATGATGTTATACCGAGTAAATAGATACCTAACATGTCAAATGTTAAAATTGTGCACACTCGTGCAATGACAACAAACTATGGTACATTAAATTATCCATAGGCGAAACTTTCAATGCCTTTACAGGTTACCAGTTTAGAGTTACACGGGAGGTGTGGTGCCAGAATTATTGCTCTTACTGGTGTGATTACCATTTACTTATGCGTGCGGGACCTATGTACATGTTTGCATTTGCGAATGAGCCCAGGGGAGCAGGGGCACTTTCAATTTTTTTTTTTTACACTGTACATTTAATTTGTGTCAATCAATTTTATTGCTATCACAAGGGATGTACAACATCTCTTGTGATAGCATGGGGTGTGTCAGGTCCTCTGCCCTCCAAAGCAGCCGATCGACTGTTTGATCGGCTGCTTTGCATGCCAGTACCAGCTTGTAAACAAAGAAATAGAAAACGGATGATTAATACCTCGTCACTTACGGTTTCTGACATAACAGAAGGGGAAAGGAACTCCCGGTGGGACGGGAGAGCCTGGGAAAGGCTGCAGAAGGGGGGGGGGGGGCATTCCGCCTCCTGTAAAAGTGATAAGTGATTGAACGGCTGTATGGTTCTGCCTAGGCGATTTAAGCAGAAGTCCACCCCCCCCTTTTAGCTGGAGCCTTCTGGGACACAGGTCCCAGGAGCAGTGGCGGCTGGTGCTCAAAATTTTGGAGGAGTGTCGGCAAACAAACCTGCCCCCCTCACTCGCACAACCGAGTCACTCGGTCACTTGAGGACGCCCGGCCAATCGGGTCTCAGGACCCGCTTCCTGATTGGAGGAAGACATTAGCGAATATTTTTTGAAGACACCCTTTTTTGAAGAAAATTAGCACCTAATCATGTGCTTCAAAAAAGAAAAAAGACCCCATTGAAATCCATGCGTCCACCGCCCTGTATGTACATTAGGGGTTGAGAACATGGATTAGGGGGGCGGCCGCCACTGTCCAGGAGGCTGAAAGGTCCGTTCCCAATGCACAGTGTAACTTGCAGACGTGCAGTGGGAAACCGGCTGTGAAGCTGTAAGAAGTCACAGCTGGCTTCCTACACTAGACATGGCAGCACTAAAGACTGCTAAAGAACTGGCCTTGGTGAGGACAGCACTGGATCCCTGGCAGCGCCAAAGACTGCTAAAGAACTGGCCTTGGTGAGGACAGCACTGGATCCCTGGCAGTGCCAAAGACTGCTAAAGAACTGGCCTCGTTGAGGACAGCACTGGATCCCTGGCAGCGCCAAAGACTGCTAAAGACCTGGCCTCGGTGAGGACATCACTGGATCCCTGGACAGGTAAGTGTCCTTTTTTTAATAATATTACAATACAAATACTGTAGATTCTGGATTTTATTTTTTATTTTTTGTGGGGGACTGAAGATGCTCTTTAACTGCAGCAAGCAAAGAAAATCAGGTCTCCTGCCCTGGCTCAGAGCTGAGCTGTGTGGCAAAGCTGTATAAATTTTAGGACCGGATGGGAATAAATACAAAATCTTTGGCAGATAAAACAAATCTCTTATTAAATTTGAACTGCTTGGTAATTTACATATAAAAGTCCCTTGCTGTACGCGATACAACTTTTCTTCTCTTCACCACTGTAATTTAGCAAGGGGCTAATGTTATATTTTTCCAGCTTATTGGTAGGCAGGCTGCCCAAGCAGATGTACAGTATACTACACACGCTAACAATAAATCCCCATGGAGGCTGATTAAATGACTTCTGCTGCTTTAGAACTGTTCATATCATGCAAAGGGGAATTGGACGGAGTCAAGGTTTTCAATAACAATACAAATGGATCTCTTTAAGACTATCATTTTTTGAAAAGTGTGTCGCCATTTGCGTATTATTTAAGAGCTGCATAGTATAAAACTGAAATTGCTTTAATAATTAAATCCCACTGTTAATAGAAAAGCCTTTATGATTGGTGATCTGCATTACACCTACAAAGTATAACATTTCTGACGTTTTCTCTGCAATATCCGGCACAGCGAGGATATGACTAGGCTATAGGCAATCTCAATAGCACTGTGAATACTTAAAATAAAACTCAGGGGAAAAGAATGTCTCCTAGGCATTGGAACGTCAGAAAAATATATAAAGGACCTTCTTGTGGAAATTCGTTTTATGGCCATCGTATGGGGCTGTGTCATTTATTACACGGTGAGCAAATGAAAACATTAATAAAGGCCTGTTTACACCCACAGAGGACTCGGATGACAGGCCGCGGGTATCTGTTACTGACAAACTCGTTCTGCTGTCCTAGCCAGGCAAATGCGGTAATCTCTCCTCCAGAAAAGAGATAAACAAAAAGTTTAAATTGTGGAAGGGAAAGTTATCATGGATAGTCCGAGAGCGCTCATTCTGAGTTATTGCTGTAAGTTTATCTAGCACACAATTTACACATTTTACTTTCTCGCGGTGTCATATTTTCACAGTGGCATGTCATTTTTAGGATTTCTGGTGTGCCCCCTCCCTCCCATAGCTATCATATATATAAAACAGGCGCTATAGTTAGCATCCCTGCTGGATGACTGCCAAGGGAATATCAGTTATGGGATAAAGCTAGAGAATGTTTTGCTGTTAATGAGCTGTTTCTGTGGATTTAGACAAAGCTGAACAGTAAAGTACAATTGTTTTAACAGTAAAAAAAAAAAACATTTATATGTTTCCATGTAGTTTTATATTTAAAGTGGACCTTCTGTTTAGCCACTTGACCTCTGGAAGGTTTTACCCCCTTCATGATGAGGACATTTTGTGGTATTCAGGACTGTGCTACTTTAATTGGCAATTGCGTGGTCATGCTACACTGTACGCAAATTAAATTTATATGATTTTTTTCACACAAATAGAGCTTTCTTTTGGTGGTATTTGATCACCACTGGGTTTTTGTGTTTTTTTAAATATGAATGAAAAATACAGAAAACTTGGAAAAAAAACAATATTTTTTACTTTCTTTTGTAAAAACATATCCAATAAAATGTAATATCTTCATAAATGTAGGCCAAAATGTATTCTGCTACATGTCTTTGGTGAAAAACAAAATGCATATATGTGGACACTATATTATTGAGGACACTAGTATAGCTCTGATCATGATCAAGATACTGATCCATACAGATACTGTACTAGTAATGGTGGTGATTAGTGACTTAAAGCGGAGGTCCTCCGCCCCTTTAAAAATTGAAAGTCAGCAGCTACACATGCAGTAGCTGCTAACTTTTCGCTTAGGACACTTACCTGTCCTGGAGTCCAGTGATGACGGCATCGCCGCTGATCTTCAGATCGGCTGGTCGGGTGCTGCCGCGGCCATTGCGGGTAAGGAAACATGGCAGTGTAGCCTTTCGGCTTCACGGCCGGGTCCCCACTGTGCATGCACAGAGTGCACTGTGCTCTTTCACTGGCCTGGCTGCAGAGAAGGAGGAGGGAGGAGGAGGGGGACCAGGCTGCTGATGTAATCCACCGCGGCCCAGGCTCTCGGAAGTGGGGACAGGATACCTGTCAAAGACAGGTATCCTCTCCCCCATCCCCCCGAAAGGTGGCAAATGTGACACCTGAGGGGGAATCCGATGGGCAGAAGTTCCACTTTTGGGTGGAGCTCCGCTTTAAGTGACTGTAATAGTGTGGTGGGCAACCTGGCGCTAATTTATACTGGCTGGGAGGGGGTTAAAATCAAGGGGTTAACTATGTCTAACAAGTGTAAAATGCAATGCTTTTACTAACAGATCTGTTTTCTATTTCTCCTTGAACTCAGAGTTTATTACAGGAAGAAGAAACAGACAGACCGCTGTTTGTGTACAGAGTTCTGTGTGTTTGTCAACACAGACCTCTGTGCTGTGATTGGCAACAGCCGATCAGCAGGTTTCAGCCACAAATCATTGACTGAAATCTCCTGACAAACACAGCATAGGTCAGCAGGGGGCAGTGTACATGTGTGCCCCAAACACGGAAGTTCAGCGGTCACGTCACCTAACCTATCTGGGCCACCTGTCCACAGTAAATGCACTGTGGGTGGACAGCAAACAGTTAAAATTAAAGTATTGCTCATCCACCTCTCTCCAATCTCATGTTTGTCTTTTTTTTTTTTTCTGGGAGCAGGAACTTTTTTCTTAAAACTACTCGCTTTCACTTCTGCATTTCTTGCCTCAGCAAAACTTGCTCCCCCCGCACCTGTAATTTTCTGGGACACCTTCAAGGAGGCTAAGAGACCAGTCTGACAGACCTACGAAGAAAGAGCTCCAGTGAATGCTGAACTCCATGGTCTGGTAAATGCCTACACTTTAGCTGTCTAAGCCTGCAGCAAAAGTATTTGGCATTGGCCTCTTTCAGCAGGATAATGCACTCTGCTACATTGCAAAAATGGTTTGCGGTTTGGGACCACAACAACGAGTTTGAGCTGTTGACCTCCAAATTCTCTGTCGGATTTGCTGGAAGTCCGATCCATGGAGTTCCCACCTCCCAACTTACAGGACCTAAAAGATCTGCTACTGAAGACCTGGTGCCAAATACCACAGCATACCCTCAGAGCCTCAGAGGTCTAGTTGAGTCTATGCCTTAACGGCTCAGGGCTGTTTTGGTAGCAAAAGGGGGTGTTTTGGTGGCAAAAGGGAGACCTACTCAACATTAAGTGGATGGTCATAAAGTTATGGCTGATCAGTGTATATCCAAAAACTGATATGTGTAGAACTCGAGCCATACACTATACAATCTGATTGTACAATCGCTGAACAACCCCCCCCCAGTCTTACCAACATTATGCATTATAAGGACAGACCCAAACCTGATCCATTAGTGGTGGATCCAAAGGGGACTGTACAATCAAGCTGTATTGTGTCTGCAGCCTAGAAGGTGGTCAAGGAATTGTATAACTGTAGGCATTTCAGTACATCTGGGGGTATTTGTAGCCTGCAGGTAACTTATATTTGTACCTGCAATTGCTTCAGAGGGTCTACAGGCAATCATCTATGTGACTTAGATGCTAAGGAATGCTTTATAGAAGGGTCAGAGGGATAGCCTGGTCCTATTGATCTTCAGGGGCTCAAATATTTACATTTCAAAACAGTGTTCCATTTAAGCCCTCTAAATGAAGGTATGTTAGTTTGGAGTATAGCTCAATAGACTTCTACAGTATGTACATGAATAATTTATATATCTATTTAAGTAATTTAGCTAGATGGTTACTAGGGATATAAAGCTTATGCATTGTATGGATTGGGGACCCGATTAAACTGCTACCTAGAAAACATATGTTTTTAATTTACCTTTCAGGACTGACTTAAATTGACCACGTGTTAAGGCAGCACACTGGTAAAAGAATAGACGATTGTTGAAAAAGATGGAACTAAAGTCTAAAAAAATATTGCTGAGAGGCATTGTTTTTGGTAGAAGATAATTTATTGGTCTCTTCTGCTGAAAAACTCCTTACCCTTTCTGCTACTTAAACTAGCCATACACTTTTACATTTCACTTGTTCAGCCCTGCAGGCTGAAATAGAGAAATCAATTGATCCCTCATCCAAGGTAAGGCTTGGTTCACACAATGCTGGTGCAACTGAGCACATGCGTGTGCCACCGCATTTTCCACTTGTTCCCACACGTCACGTGTAGGGCATCCCATTCATTTCAATGGGTTGCCCTATGCATGGCAAACACAGTAATGAAGTCCCTGACCCTGTGCTAAAAACACGCAGCACCAAACCTCATGCCAATTAATGGCACTGCTGTGCATCTGCTAAAGGACAACACCTTTCTGTACTATTTAGGCTAGGTTAACTCCCTTGCATGTTGGGAACGTGCATAAAATGACACAGTTCCATGCACACAAGGGTGTGAACCTAGCCTTAATAGTGTGGCTGAAGAAGAATCTCCTTGTTGGCTACTGTATTCAGCAGCTGTGGGACTCGTGCCTGCTGAACACCTTAACAGTGATTGCATCTGATTGGATGCAAGCACCTTTCGGTCATCAATTTTACACCCGGCTCCTTCGAAAATAGCTGGGCCAGGTAGTACCAACGGAGCCACCTACAGCTGGAATTTTGACTGAATCAGCAGAAATTGGCCAAGATTCAAGCAGTCTAGAGCCAGCTTTAGACAGTTGGAGCATTTGGTTCCACTGTAAAATTTCGTCTCACCATTTGCTCTCATGACAACTCTAAAACATAGGTAGGATTTCTCCTTTTTTCCTGTTTTGGGGAATAATGGCTCCTAAGAAATAGATCAAGAAATCTCTCCAGCTGGGACACGGGCAGCAATAAAGACTTGGTAGAGGGTCTTAAGTTGGCCATACCTAGCTCAGATTTTTTTTCGTTCAGCCAGGTGGCTGAATTAAAAAATCGGAACCAATTTACCCATCCACACAGTCGAAGTTGATGGGCAAATCCTCCCTGCTGTGTTATTGTATTATGACAGCAGGACTCCCATGCCGTTAGAGTACACTGACCAGTGTTGCAGCTGATTGGCTGCAGTGCTGATCAAGTGAAAATTTATCAGCAAGCCCAAGCTTTGTTATACTTTTTTATGTATAAATATGGTTACTGCCTCCTAATGTCCCAAGGGAAGTATATACTCTGTGATCAAATATAAATATATCAACAAGCCCTTTGTCAATTGATAGATCAACTTCTCATGAAAGGGAATGGCCATATATGGATCAAAAGTCGTCTGGTCAATGCTGAACCAGCTGAATTTTGATCCATGTATGACCAGCTATACTCTTGCCTGCTCTATCTAAAACTAAAAAAAGGAAGTTTTGGTTGTACATATACTTTATTACTCTGTCCTACAATATCCTTTTTTTTTAATGTCAGAAATGGCTTTTCAATGAAGGCTTCTTATTTTAAGTATATTCATTTGTTGTCAGAAACCTTTCAATATAATAAATGTCTAAGTGAACTCGGGAGGGGGTTGCTAATGCTTTTAGTCTGATGTGTTTCTAATGATTTTTGTAAACACAACACATATGGTTTATTGGTTTGTACGTCAATAAATGTAATTGGATAATCAACCTCTGCTCCCGATTATCAATGTCCGGGCCGCCAAACAAGCTCCAAATTCACCAAGGAACCTATTAATGAATCAGGAGTTGGGTCCACTAATCCATAACCCCCTCACTCGGCCTAGGGTGTCAGACGGGAGGTTAACAGCATCAATTTGAACGATGGGCTGTAATGCAGTTTACGTTGGCAGTCCGGTATAATCTCAATGGGACATTAAGTACCTTTCATTTTCAATGTGAGCTCTAACTAAATGATACTGGCTTAACAATCTTGTGACTGAGTGTTTACATTTACTAAGCGGTTTAAGATTTAAGTACCGTGCAAAATGCAATGGCTTCAGAGACAGAAGACGTTCTGGCGCTGCGTCTTGCTGTTGTCTGAGCCCGTGCCTTATTTATTCATGGGGGAAACTGTGCTTTAATGATTCAGTACTGCAATTACAACGAGCCCTAGTATCTGCTCCATGGTGTGATAACAAGAAAAGCTAACAGCGCAGATATACTGAGTCATGTTATGTTATGGATATGACCCGTAAAGTCAGCAGAACACCTGGGAGCCCAAATTACAACTGAAAAACTAAATCATCCATTTGATTTAAGTTAGACTAATTTACTAATATCTGTTTTTATGTTATTTAAAAAAAAAATGTAATCAAGTAAATTAAGCATTGTTTCTTAAAGTGGAACTTCACTGTCTCAATCAACGTTGACTATTTGGAATCCTTATGCTGCTAGCACTGGTAAATAGAAAGTATATTCTATTAGCTTGCTCCTTTGTTTTTTTGCATTCAAAAGTTTTTATTTTTTATATAATTAATAAAGGTGTACATCCAAACAGCCAATATCCATGTCAATAAAGTTGCTCAGAGTTGTACAGGACATGAAGATGGTACATGGTAATGAGGGCACCAGTTAGTAAGTCAAAAATGTATGATTAACTAATAAACAGTACAATCAAATTAAGTTATGGTTGCTATGCATACAACCTAACAATAGCATTATCAAAAGGGCCTTATTGCAGGCCAAACATATCTAGTATGAATTCAGCCCTCAAGAATTCAGAAGAGCCTCAATTTATATAAGGAACTGGCAGGACTCATATAAAGAGAACAAAGAAGGTATAGCCCTACGGCAAGCCATAGTAAAGAATCAAGGATAGAGAGAAAACGTATGAAAGGAGAGCTAAGCGGAGACCTAGAACTCACAGAAGACGTACGTTTCAAAAGTTAACCCAGTGTGGGGAAGAAGGGTATCTGTTCATGGTTTGCCAGTGGTTCCCAAGTTGGTTTGAAGAGCGTCTGTTCGTCATTTCTTACACTAGCCACCTTCTCATGTAGCATGATCCAAGATATTTTATGCTTCATGGGACAAACAGAGACTGAGGGATGACTTCTATGCTCCTGTTAAGGTAGTTTCAGCTGCTAGCAGAATAAAATAAATCAGCCTTTTCATAGGACGAGGTACTCCTACTGGGAGGTCATTCAACAGAGCTATAGAAGGGCATTGGTCTATTGCTATTTCAGTAATTTTACAATTCAAGGAAAAGACCCACCTCCAATAACTCCTGATGCGTGGGCATTCCCACCATATGTGGCACATCTTCTGAAGCACTCCTCTGAACCTTTCTTTTTTTTTTTTTTTTTACACATCTTCAGTTACTTCCTGATTTCCATGCCTAGGCAAATGATCTCATACATCCCAGGAGTCTTCAGGGGGGAGGAGGAGTTTTCTCAGCTAAGCACATCCTTCTACTTTCATGCCTGAGCTAAGGGCAGATGGATTCCAGGAGGTAAATGCTACATGAATCATCTGCCTTTACCCAAGATGGCCACGGCCAGAAATGCTAGGAAGGGGGGGTGTTTTTCAAAGTGATTTCTCAACGAAATAAAGCATTGAGACATGGATGGGGGAGTTTGCTTTTAATATTAAAAATTAATTAAACAGAGTTTTTGGTTTGTGGTGCTCAGATGCAGTGTAGTTCCACTATAAATTATATGTAAAATTATATGTATTTAGGGCTAGCCCCATAGGAGCCGCCAGAAAGATGCCCAGGGTTCTTTTCCCAGTAGTTACCCCACAGCCAGACACATGGTTACAAACACTCTTCGGCTCAAGGAATAATCCAGCGGTGTTCTTTTTGGTGTTTTTACTTTTGGGTAACTTGGATAGGGATATGGAATAGAGTGGGTGCTCCAGAACAATGTCAAATAGGACACTTTCTCTTCTGTAGAACTACAAGCCAGGTCCTTGCACAAGTAAAAGAGGGGACTAAGGGGTTAGTAAATGAGGGGGAGCTCTGCTGACTTCCATCATCCAATCATGTGCAAGCAACAATGCAGTTTTTTATTTTCCTTGCACATTATTGGGTATTCATTTCTAAATGAAAAAATGTAATTTAAACTTGCACGCGGCTATAATGTATTGCTGGCTCCCGGCAATATAGATGAAAAATCTATGAAAAAAATGGCATGCCCCCCCCCAAACCATACCAGTCCACATGCCCTCAACATGGGGAGTGGGTGTTTTGGGGCAGGGGGGCTCTGCGCCCCGCACCCCAAAGCACCTTGTCCCCTTGTTGATGGGGAAAAAGGGCCTCTTCCCGACAACCCTGGCTGGTGGTTGTTGGGGTCTGCGGGTGGGGGCTTATTGGAATCTGGAACCCCCAGATCAGGCCCCCCCCATGTGAATGGGTATCGGGTACATTGTGTCAAAAAGTAAATACCACAAGAGACAGTTTTTGACAGTTCCTTTATTCCTCCCTGGCGGTATGATTATGTCAGATTTTTGCATCTCAAAGTGGTACATTGTTTTGCATAGAAATTTGGGGTTTTATATTGCAGGCCTGTAATTCTTAGGAATAACTCACTTAAATCTGTCCAAACAAGAGTCTAGTTGACATCCCGGGTATGATAATATTTGAAATAATTAAATCATAAATTATAACATTTATGAAAAAAAAATAATACATAACTATAAATAATTATCAAAAATGATAATATAATAATAATAAAATGTATTCAACAATGTAATCAAGTCAAAAACACTGAAACTTGCTCAGTTGCAGAATTGTCTCTGTCGTCACTTTCAGTGTCTGATGATAAATTTCTGCAAGTGATTTTTATTTACTATTGCTGTTTTCTAGCCGGTCAAAAAACACTTTTGACGTAAAGGGACGCTTTTTGGATGCCATGGACATTCTCAAGTTTCCAGGCAGAAATAATGGCATATATAATTTAAAAGTGCATGCAGGGCACTGGGCAAACCACTAGGGCAGTGGTTCTCAACTCCTGTCCTCAGGTCCCACCAACAGGCCAGATTTTAAGTATTACCTTGGGGAGATGCAGACTAGAATACTGCAATCACTGAGCAGCAAATGTGATGTATTTCAGTTATTCTGCAAACCTGGCCTGTTAGTGGGTCCCGAGGACTGGAGTTGAGAACCACTGCACTAGGGACAAAGGGAATGTGAAATAATTTCATACAGTAATGTAATCTTACAGATTACAGTGTACTGTATGTGTTGCGTGTGTTTCACTTTTTGAATTTGCCACCGGGCTCCGCCCCATGTGACGCGACGTGCGCAGGGACGGAGCCCAGAACCCAGAGGCATCCTGGAGATAAGGTAAGTAACATTGCCCTGATCCTGCAATGTGATCTCGAGTGTGGCTCGGGGTTACGGCTTTTGGTAATGAAAACTCATCCCGAGCCAAACTCGGGAATACTGCCAGGGAGGTTAAAAAAGAAAAAAAAAAGTGCCCCGCGATGTCCATCCATCTTCAATCACGCACCCCAACTGACCCGAAAAATAGAAAAAATTTAAAAAGCTCTGCCTTTGGCCAATCATGGCTCTCACAGCACATCACTCTGTGATTGGCCAAAGCATACAGGTCAGGTGCATGTTTGGCCAATCAGCAGCAGTCAATGCACTGCGATCTCGTAGTGCATTATGGGGCACTCCGTGGCAGGCGAACTTGCTGCAAACTTCCCATATGTTCGTTTGTTCAATAGAGGAGGAACACAGTAGCATGCAGAAGGTAAGTAATGCCAGTCTTACCATATGATAAAATCAGGTCAAAAGAACTCCAAAGATTTTAAAAAAAATAATTTGGAGTTGGAAAGGGCAATCATGTCAGTTGGGACACAGAGCAAGACGAAGGCAGAAGATCTAACCTTCTCATGCTGTTTGTGTCCTTATTGAAGATATTGCAGTCATTTCTTATACAGCTCACAAGACATGAAGGTAACATAATAAAGACTGAAAACTCTGTATATACACTGTTCATTCCTTTCAACATGATCAGGCATAGCACACAAAATCACAAAAAAGAAACATACTTTACAGGAACGTTTGCTGCATCAGGGTCCTTAGCATGAACTCTCCCAACGATCGTGTCTGCTGGAGCATTCTCGTACACTTCAAAGTTGTAGCTTGGATCCATAAATATTGGTGGTTCATCAGCATCTTCTATAGTAATTTTCACAGTGGCAGTGTCTTTGAAAGGCCCTCGGCTGAGGAATCGTGAATCTATATGGATATTAGCAGCCTCCACTTTCAAACTGTAGAACTTTTTTTCTTCATAATCTACTGCCTACAGTGATAGAAAACAGTACTCATTGTTTATGTGATTTAGATGCTAAGTGATGCATTACAGAAGGGGTAGTGTGGGTGGTAGCCTGGTCCCATAGTTCTTAAATATTCACATTTCAAACCAGTGCTCCATTTATACCCTCTAAATCAAGGAAAACATTTGGAATATAGCTCAATGGACATCTGTGTTTGTGTATAATTGATAGAATAATAAGAGATTTAGCTAGATGATTCAAGAGGGATAAAAGGCCTATGCATTGTATGGATTAGGCCCCCTGAATTAAGTGCTACCAAGGAAACATATGGTTTTTAATTTACCAGTGGAGATTTTTCAGGACAGTTTAAGACAGTACACTTTTAAAAAGACAGAAGATACTGTATGTGAAAAAGATTCAAAAGAAGGTCCTCACTTGCAATCAGAGTCAGATTTACACATCCTTTCCCCCCTTAGGGCCAATTATTTTGAGCCTCTCACCTCTTACCCTGGTTCCTTGGCTAGCCATAGACTCATCCTAATAATATAAGATGCCATAGCTCCACAAGGTGCCCAGGGATGGGAATGAAGAGCCTAAGGCCCCATGCACACTAGGTTCTTCTAACCTCCTTTAAATCAGCGTTAAAAACATGCCTTATGCTGTGTTTTTCAAATGCATTTTGGTACGTATAGACATGTTTAGGCTCATCAAGCATTTGGGTGTTCATTCATTTCATTGGCCAGAATATTAATTTATTCTGACCATTGAAACCAATAAATGCTCAAGCACTGAAGGCACCTAGTATATAGGCATGTCTTATTGCATTTAGGTGCATCGGGAATTTTTTCTGCCCAAACGCTCCTCTCCTGAACCCAATATTGGTATATTCAGATTTCTGCCCCTAAACACCTCTGCCTCTAGACGCCTGTAAATGCTTATGTATGTACAGCCACATAGGCTAACATACAGGGGCATTTAGGGGCAGAAAAAAAGCATCAGACACCTGCAAAACAAGCTGCGGTGTGTATGAGGCCAAACAGAGACAGTTTGTCCACTCTGTGTCACCTACAGCTGATGACTACAGTGAGAAGGTTTGCCACTCTTCACTGCTGGGGATTCGGTTCTAGGTGTACAGACGGAGAGAATGACCTGTAAGTACACAGTACATTATTCCAACAGCTGAAATGCAAAAACTACACAAAAATTGCAACCATGAAGACTTGGCCAGATTAGTCTGGTCAGCAAGGTTGTATTACAGAACATTTTATTAAACATAGGAATGTGAATTGCTCTGTGCTGCCCATGACAACCCAACCACCATTGGTGACGGACTATGTCTGGTGTTGTTTAACGAAAACTTAAAAAAACAGGCTTCAGAAAATATAGATAGATCCAAGATAATTTTTCTTAATTAAATTATGTTTATCCCCAAAAAAATATTACTAAGTATGGACTGTTTGTTTTTTTTCCACTTTTTCTCTACTGAATATGAACAATGCTTTGGCTAGTAAAGAATGTTATATTTGCACAACAAGACTAACAAATTACAAAGTTTCATGTCTCATGTCCCTCGCTCCTTTATTAAGTGGGGAGTAGTGATTTAGGCAAATGTACCTTTCTGAGTTTGACAACTCCCTCCTGAGTTTGATAGTCTGTTGTGATTTCAAATACTTCTGCCCCATCTCCATCTAAAATGCGATACTTGATGGCTCCATTCTCTTCCAAGTCTGGATCTTTGGCTTTTAAACGCCCCACCTCATCGCCTGGAACAGCTGCCTCTGATATTGACATAGGGTATGCACCTGTGAACATAAATTCCATGATAAATATATCCAGATGCTACTCATATTCCATAAAATATTCTTCAAAGGGCCTATAAAACTAAAGCTATTACATGCGAAAGTCAATGAAAATCCCATGGAATGTTTCTGCTCTGTGAGAAATGATAGAAAGTAAAATGGCTTTCATTTAGTCATTTCGTTTTTAGTTTTTTTTCTTATAGGAAATTCATGGTCGGCAGAATTAAGAAGAAGTAGAAGAAAATATACAGTACACTGTACTTGGTTTTTTTTTAAATTATTTTCTATTTTTTTTTTTTCGTTTTCGATAAAGTGTGGAAAGGTTAGAACAGTGTTCCTCAACTCCAGTCCTCAAGCCCCACCAACAGGTCATGTTTTCAGGATTTCCATTATTTTGCACAGGTGATTTGATCAGTTTCACTGCCTTAGTAATTACCACAGCCGATTCATCTGAGGGAAATCCTGAAAACATGACCTGTTGGTGGGCCTTGAGGACTGGAGTTGGGGAACACTGGGTTAGAACATCTGCTGTTTTTGTCTTACTACCTCTGTTCCCACTTGGGAGACTCAACCTCTCTATTTTTACTGGTAACCACTGTCACTGAGGCATAAAGTGATGGGAAATGCAAAATGTAATTGTTGCTATCAGAACAAGAGGCAAGGATAAATATTCCATTGAAGTATTTATTAATCATTTTTTGGGGGATTATTTTTTCAGTTAAGACCAGAGTGTGGGTAGTTTTTATTCCAGTGGTGTAATTGCTCTAAAGACAATAGTCCCCCATATTTTTGGGTTATCTCCTTACCCTAAGGCCATATGTGTATAGCTCATATTTATGTGCTTGTTGGTCACGTTGTACTGTGCTCATTATGGTTCATGTCATTGACTACACCCAATCTTGTTGTGGCTTTTTATTCATACCTATATATTATTTCAAAACAATAAAGATATATTTGTCTCTAAAGACAACTGTCTCATCACTTTGAAGAGATATCCTCTCACTTCCTGTTGCGTCTTATGGACAGTAAGTGAAGGAACACAGACCACAGAAAAACAGATAAAGGTTTTATTTTACTTTATTCAAAAACAAAAAAGTCGTTTTTATTTTTCATTTGATGTTAGAATTGTTTGTTCTCCAGTTTTCTCACTTTTCTTCAGAATTCCAGAAAATCACTCTTAGGATCCCCCATACATTATTCTCACGGAGCTGCCACGTGCAATTTTGCATGGCTTCTTGGTTCAGGAGAAGGGGCTTATAACTGTAGTCCATGGGAAAAAAAATTAAAATCCATTCTTGCAGTGGGGTGCCCCCTGTCATGCTGTTTTTTGTCTAGAGTAGCCTTTAAATGAAGTTCACTTAGCATATCCATTGCTTCTGCAGGTTTCCTCCCTCCCTTCGGTCAGTGTTGCCAAGTGCCAAACTTCAGTATCTTTACTGGCAGCCAGTACAAAATGGGCACTTTTCTCATGCCAGTAAACGGCAGTGACAGGAAAAGGTTGCCAGTAAAAAAAATGGCTTTGACGCTTGGTTTGGAAATGCACATGCGCAGTTCTGGTCTGGAGCCAGCCAAGACTATCCAAGTGCCTGTTACAGTGCGTTTGGGCGGCGACAGTGGGGGCGGGTCTGGCGGAGGCGGTGCCTGGGGCTGTCGTGTGATGTCATGCAAGGGAGCAGAGCTGAGAGGCCAGAGCCTCGTGTGGGAGACTACAGACTGCCGGATGGGAGCAAGGCAAGCCGGGAGTAGCACTGTCAGTGCTGTTTGGACTGGAGTGGACTAAAGGGACCACTTGGTGTGGAGAGAGACTGTCACTGTGACTCAGGAGGGGACATGTCATGTCGGTGAAGTGTCCCCATCATTTATGCTGCTGCACACTGCTGTCAGTGTCACTGTGAGAGTCAATTTTCAATAAAATAAGAAATATTTTTTTTTGCCTTAATATCTACCTTAAATCACATTGCTATTTGCATATTGTACTTTGTGTAGCCTAAAAACTGAAATTTGAACTTAAACCTGTAATTTTGTACATTTTGGAAATGCCAGTAAAAACTTGGCTGTACCAGTACATTTTGGTTGTTGTGTCAGTAAATTTCAATACGGTAGGTTGGGAACACTGCCGTCGGTGCAACTGATCCCCAGAAGCTGATTGTCTTCGGTGCTCTGTTGAACGTTTGCAGTCTGAAGACCTCATGCACAATGCAGGAACAGCACTCCTGAACTGTAAGTGAGGAAGCCGAGGGCCTGTCCACAACTTTGATTAATGGATGGAAGCGAGGTGTAAGGGGGAGCAAGGTATAATATTAGTAAAAACTACTGTAAGCATAAAAAAAAATATGGGGGAGCCCCACTGCAAAGGTTGTTTTAATTCTTCCTCCAAATTTCAGCTTTAACGTCATTCTTTGGAGTGGAAGTCATCTCCTCCAATCAGCAACATCTTCAAATAAGTTTTTTTTTTTGGATAGAGTAGGCAAAGGTTAGAAACCCGCTTTGTTCCCATTGGGAAGATGTATACTCTTTATATGTTCAGGTGATCATTGTTACATGGACTAAATGTAAGAGAAAATCCAAGATTTTCAGTTGTCAGCAGTATAAAGACAATACGGACACTTGTGGTGAGTGACAACTGCCTAAGAGGGTATTTCCATCACAACTGAAAAGGAAGTAAAGAGAAATTCCTCCCCACTTAAAAAAAAACCCTCCCTACTTAAAAACTAGTAAAAAAAAAGATTTGGCTTTAGCTAAATTAGGTAAACTTCCCACAATGACATTTCATAAGAAACCATGACTCCTTCATTGCTCCTCTTACCAAGCAGATGCCAGTTAAAAGTCTCTAAGACTGAAAACACAATTTGCAGGATAGGGCTGTGGGTGGGTGCAGCGTGGTTCAGTGGCAGAAAAATACCTTCAAGAGTCCCAAGTGTGGAGAACAGAAATATATTTTACTGAAGTTCGGCAATACAGAACAAGCCTGGCAGGAAGGCAGCCCAACCGGGAGGACTCACAGCAAGAAATACCAGTGTGTCAATAGAAGTAGGCCTCAGGGGTACCGACAAAGCCTGTCTCAAGGGATGGAATGAGGTCTGGCCAGTCCATACCCAAGTAGGGAGACCCTTCAGAAAGGATGGCATGACCCTGCACTTTCCCTAGTCCTAGTCCTCTGTTCCCTAACACTAAGCACTTTCTCTGCCAGACAGGTGACCTGGCCCTACTCTAGCCATACGTGCCAAGCCCAGGAGCCAGGGTCTTTAATAGACTCTGCCTTACCCAAGATGGCTGCCTGAGTCACATGGGGTATCAACATCCAATCAGATAGATGCCCCTGTGACCCAGAAACCACAGAGGAGCTAAGTTCCTCTTAACTTCCTCTCCCTCTGCAGTGTCGCTACAGTTCAGCACCATGAGAGGTGGAGAAAGCAGACTGTACCTGCCTACAGGGTTGCAACACTGACCAGTGACCACTTTACTTTATGTCTGGACATGGCTGTAACCTCTAGGAACCTATGTCCTGTACCACTGATCCCACTCAGTTAATGAAATACAGTATTATATGATCTCATAAACATAGTAGTAATTTATTGCTTGCAGATGTCACTTACTTTGAGGGAACTTTGGTGGGTTGTCATTGACATCTGTCAAAGTTATTGTCACTTTGGTTGTCCCTGAGAGTCCACCCATATGACCTCCCATGTCTTTTGCTTGAATGACAACGTGGTATTGCTCCTTTGCTTCTCTGTCCATATTCGGAAGTGCCGTCCTGATAATGCCTGGGTTAATGATAGGAAAAAAAAAATACAACTGATGAAATAAGTCTTTGGTTTGCCCAACACAACAACCAATTCGATTAAAGCATGTTTATAGGACAGGTTTGCAAAACAAGAAAGTAATTACGTTATTGATTAATGTAGATTACATCATTATTTTATTTGAGATTGTATAAATAAATACCACTGCCACCTGTAAAGTGTGACACAGAAGACATTTCCTAATAATGCCACAATTTTGTAAAATGAATGGCCCAGGCGACAGTAAAGGGGAGATCCCTGCTCTGTGTAATCCGGTGGCTCTAATCTCTAGGCACTGGTAAGGCTGTGCTGATGGGCACTGGTGAGGCTGCAGATGGGCACTGATCAGGCTGCATTGATGGGCAATGGTAAGGCTGCATTGATGGGCACTGGTGAGACTGCATTGATGGGCACTGGTGAGGCTGCATTGATGGGCACTGACCCTTATCTTGCTTCAAAGTTCTTTATTTAAAATTTACGTTTTTTTCCTGAAACTTCCTTCTTAAAATTACATATAGTATTTTTTTCACATATATACAGTTGCTTTCATACATTTACATACCCTGGCAGAATTTATGATTTCTTGGTCATTTTTCAAAGAACATGAATGATAACACAAAAACATTTCTTTCACTCATGGTTAGTGTTTGGCTGAAGCCATTTATTATCAATCAACTGTGTTTTTTTTTTTTTCTTTTTTTTTTTTTTTTTTTTCTTTTTGTTTTCTATTTTTAAATCATAATGACAACAGAAACTACCGAAATGACCCTGATCAAAAGTTTACATACCCTGGTGATTTTGGCCTGATAACATGCACACAAGGTGACACAAAGGGGGTTAAATGGCTATTAAAGGTAACCATCCTCATCTGTGATCTGGTTTCTTGTAATTAGTGTGAATGTATAAAATGTCAATGAGTTTTTGGACTCCTGACAGATCCTTGCATCTTTCATCCAGTGCTGCACTGACGTTTCTGGATTCTGAGTCATGGGGAAAAGCAAAAGGATTGTCAAAGGATCAACGGGAAAAAGTAGTTGAACTGTATAAAACAGGAAAGGGATATAAAAAGATATCCAAGGATATCCAAGGAATTGAGAATGACAATAAGCAGTGTTCAAACTCTAATCAAGCAGTGGAAAATGAGGGGTTCTGTTGAAACCAAACCATGGTCAGGTAGACCAACTATGATTTCAGCCATAACTGCCAGGAAAATTGTTTGGGATGCAAATAAAAACCCACAAATAACTTCAGGTGAAATACAGGACTCTCTGAAAACATGTGGTGTGGCTGTTTCAAGCTGCCAAAATTTAACTTAATACTGTCTATTGTCCCCTTTATCAATGACAGCCTGAAGTCTTTTGTGGTAAAGCGCCTCTTGGCAAAAAGCACAGTTGTGGCTGAAATTTTAGTCGGTCTACCAGACGGTGGTTTGGTTTCAACAGAGCCCCTCATTTTCCACTTCTTGATTAAAGTTTGAGCACTGCTGATTGGCATTCTCAATTCCTTGGATATCTTTTTATATCCCTTTCCTGTTTTATACAGCTCAGCTTCCTTTTCCCGCAGATCCTATGACAATTCTTTTGCTTTCCCCATGACTCAGAATCCAGAAACGTCAGTGCAGCACTAAATGAAAGATGCAAGGGTCTGTCAGGAGTCCAGAAACTCATTGACCTTTTATACACACACACTAATTACAAGCAAACAGATCACAGGTGAGGATGGTTACCTTTAATAGCCATTCAAACCTCTTTGTGTGAATTTGTGTGCATGTTATCATGCCAAAATCACCAGGGTATGTAAACTTTTGATCAGGGTCATTTGGGTAGTTTCTGTTGTCATTATGATTTAAAAAGAGTAAACACAGTTGATTGATAATAAATGGTTTCAGGCAAACACTAACCAGGAGTGAAAGAAATGTTTTTGTGTTCTCATTCATATTCTCTGAGAAATGGCCAAGAAATCATAAATTCTGCCAGGGTATGTAAACTTATGAGCACACCTGTATATATATATTATCACACTGAAAGCATGTGCACTAACCTGTACCTTTATTTTAGATTTGGATTGCCATAGTAACTAAAAGGTAAATTCCAAAATGAACAAACTGCCGACCCAGGGTATTTCTTTTATTCAGTAGCTGCGATAGAATTCCAGTGTGATTTCTATTGTAATGAGTATTTAATGCAATAAGAATAGAGTAGCCTAGATTACTCATGCTGCTTTTGTTAGCTTACAGAAATGAACGACTGACAAACAGTCCTGAAATGCAACTTTGCTTTTGTTAACCATTGTTTTCTGGAAAAAAATGAGAGTTCTTTCTAAGTACGATCTCCAGGAATTGATTCTTTACAACTGCAAGAACAGAAGATGTGAATTTCTGAAACACAAAATAATCTAACCAATCCATCTATTTATTATGTTTAAACATTGTATTATCTTTTATTGTGTTTTCCACCTATAGCTCTTAGTCATATCTGCTATGTTTATGAATCACCTTTCTACATTTTATGGCGTGGCAAACATATAGTTGTGCTTTGGGTTGGCATAAAGAGAGAAGTAGATTGTTCTTTGATGGGCCATTGACATTTTTGAAGTTCATAGCATTTTGCTGGTCATTACCAGAGCTCATGGTAAAAGGCGATCTACAAATCACCACTCAGCGCACTATTACAGCACTTGTAGTGCAGCACAAGACGCGCGTCCCACGGGTTATTGTGCACTGCATTAAAAAAAAAGGTCAGTTGTGTTTTTTAGTGCGTTAGGATGCTCTACCAGCCTATTCAACATAAACGGGCTGCCTTAAAGCAGAACTTAACTCTCTCAATCAACATGAACTATTTTTAATCCTTATGCTTCTAGCATTAGTATATAGATAGGAAAGTATACTATATTTTTACTACAGGTACTTATATAGCGCCATCAATTTACACAACACTTTACACATACACTTACTGGCCACTTTATTAGGTAAACCTGGCTAGTATTGGGTTGGACCCCCTTTTGCCTTCATAACTGCCCTAATTCATCGTAGTATAGATTCAACAAGGTGTTGGAAAAAATCCTCCAAGAATTTGGTCCATATTGACATGATAGCATCACGCAGTTGCTGAAGATTTCCAAGGTTGCTCTATTGGATGAGATCTGGGGACTGTGGAGGCCATTGGAGTACAGTGACCTCATTGTCATGTTCAAGAAGCCAAGGTTTGATGTGTTGTGCATTCAGAGATGGTATTCTGCATGCCTTGAATGTAACAAGTGGTTATTTGAATTATTGTTACTGTTCTATCATCTCGAACCAGTATACCCATTCTCCCCTGACCTCCTTGACATCAACAAGGCATTTTCGTCCACACGACTGCCACTCACTGGATATTTTCTCTTTTTCGGACCATTCTCTGTAAACCCTACAGATGGTTGTGCGTAAAAATCCCAGTAGATCAGCAGTTTTTGAAATACTCAGCCAGTAGCACCAACAACCATGCCACTCAGCCGTCTAGCACCAACAACCATGCCACGTTCATAGTCACTTAAATCCCCATGCATCGCATACTAGCACATTATGAAATACTCACCTTAAACAAAGCCCTGCAGTGGCGCGCTGTCACCGCTGAAAGGACGTCCATCTTCACCCGGTCTTCCTTCTGGGTTCACATGCTCCGGCCGTCTGATTGGCCACACCTCAAAGACATCACTCTCACGCATGCATGCCGGAGACACAGACCGCGGCACGGAGCTCGGAAGGGACTGCACAGGTATGCCATCCCTGGTGCTGGTGCTGGTGACATCACTGGCTGCATGCAATATGAGTATCTCTTATACAGTGCGGGATTAGGAGATATTCATGGTACCTACAGGTAAGCGTTATTATAGGCTTCTCTGTAGGTACAAGTGCAAAAAAAGAGTTTAATTTCACTTTAAACTTGGGTTTAAACTTATTTAAGTTATGACATGACTTCAGCTTTAAGATAATCATATAGTGATGCACAATACATGCACTTTTCCTGTACCCGGAAGCATCGATCAATATTATCTGCCATTATATCAGATGTAAGACACCTGCCTTTATACACAATCCCAATAAATTGGAAGAGGGGCCCATAAATTGAAAGCAGCCTGGGGCCCAATATATAATTAATTCAATCTTCTGCTGCACTGCACAATCATTTACAATTTACTCGAAGTCCATATCTGATACAGGCCAGCTTTCTCTGCTCATGACAAATATAATAACTAATGAGTGATAGAAAGGTGAGTAAATGCTGCTGGGGAGGGAGGGATCTGCAATGCACAGATGTATATTGAGTTTAGGCGAAATCTATGATGGGTCTGGATGCACAATCGACCACAAAGGCCTAAAGGAATTAATTGCATCTTTTTTTGCTTTCCTATAAACTGCAAAAATAAAAACTGGTGAAATTTTAACCACTTGCACTCCAGAAAGGTTTTACCCCATTCACGACCAGGGCATTTTTTGCTATTCAGAATTGCGATACTGGCAAACTGCGCGGTCATGCAACATTGTACCCAAATGTAATTTTCTACTTTCTGCTTTAAAACATATACAATAGAATCAAATGTCTTCGTAAATTTAGGCTTGTTCAATTAAGCTTTGCCAAAAAAAAAACAAAAAAAAAACTAGAAGCTGATTCTATGTTTTAGCAAACCAATTAAACATTTTTAACATTTTATTTTCTTCTTTTAACAATTTTTTAAATATATTTCTATTTACATACTCTCATTTAGTAGTTCAGTGTCACCATAGTAACATTGTACTGCTGTACTGGATAATGGTAATCACTAAACCAGATTAAGCTGGCAATACACTAATCAAAATTTTGTGGGCTCTCCCCGTACAACCAGAGAACGCAGAGTGTCAGATAGATGAGCTCATCACTGTATTGCTTCTCCTTTCGTTGTCCAGTCACAGGCTGGGCCAAGTTCAAGATGATCTGGGCTCAGAGGAAATGGGATGAATAATGCTGGATGTCAGACTAAGGACACCTAGAAGGCTAAAAGAGTACTGCGGGGGACAGCTCTGGATTCAAGCTCAATATTTCAACAAAAAGCTGGCAGGCAACATATAGATAATGGTAATCACCAAACTAGATTAAGCTGTCAATACACTGCTCGAAATGTCGATCAATGTGTGAGCTCTCCCTGCTCAACCAGAGTTTAAGGTGCATGTTGGAAAATTTTCCAGTGATCAACAGTTGCGGCCAATTAGTTGGCACAATTGATCAGCATCGTTCTCAGATTACAATGTCCTGTCAGAGAGGGTTCCTCCATCTACCTTGTTTGTGCGGATGGAGGAATCTGTTAATTAAGTGTATGGTCAGCTTTACCCAAGGGATCCAGAAATCACACTTATCTAAATACATATCTAAAAACATCAACACTGCTTACCAGACACAATATACACTGTGTGCAGAATTATTAGGCAAATGAGTATTTTGACCACATCATCCTCTTTATGCATGTTGTCTTACTCCAAGCTGTATAGGCTCGAAAGCCTACTACCAATTAAGCATATTAGGTGATGTGCATCTCAGTAATGAGAAGGGGTGTGGTTTAATGACATCAACACCCTATATCAGGTGTGCATAATTATTAGGCAACTTCCTTTCCTTTGGCAAAATGGGTCAAAAGAAGGACTTGACAGGCTCCGAAAAGTCAAAAATAGTGAGATATCTTGCAGAGGGATGCAGCACTCTTAAAATTGCCAAGCTTCTGAAGCGTGATCATCGAACAATCAAGCGTTTCATTCAAAATAGCCAACAGGGTCGCAAGAAGCGTGTGGAAAAACCAAGGCGCAAAATAACTGCCCGTGAACTGAGAAAAGTCAAGCGTACAGCTGCCAAGATGCCA